>APFE031094781.1:82359-130858 GCA_000404065.3 Pinus taeda | reverse complement strand
ATAGTGGGCTTCTATGGGGCTCAATAGTAACAATATGGGCGCTACATGGGTACATCAATATAATAAGTGGGTTGTACTAATAACAATAAGGGGTTACTCTAGTAGTATAGGGGCCTAACAGTCTGATAGTAGTACTCAGCCCAATTTTTCAGGGCACTAACCAAGGAGGATCAATCGTACCCTTAGTCGTACAACCCGATTACCCTATAGTATAGGTAAGTAATCTCTTTGAGTGCTGTTCTCGATGTACTATAGCAGCAAGACGACCGACAGTTTATCTATGGCAAGGTTTCAAGGGAGCTAGGGTGCTTTCGATATACCCAAAGGGTACTTGAAAGACATTCCGTGTGCGGTTCTGTCTAATGTGCTACTACTCGAAGGGGTACCCATAGGGGTTACATGGGAGTCCAACAAGCATGACCACCTCTTGTATTTCTTGCATGCATGCCTTCCCAAATCCACAGGTTTATGTGCTCAACGACAGATCCCGTGGTTTGAAGATGTCGGAACACGTCTCTAGCCAAAAAAAAAAATTGCTAAAAAATGGAGATCCCACCAGCCATGGAAAGTCCTCTGATACCACTTGTTATGCTCTTAACCTGCAAGACGATACCAGAATACCAAATATGCGAAGAAATATATCTAGAACATAGAACAGTGAGAAATAACAACAAGTATTTTATTATTCAGAAAGCAATGTTCACTTGCCCTTTCGAGGGGGAAACCTCCAATAGAGCAGAGCTTGATTACAAAATAAGACACGATGCTCCTCGAAGGGAGTCTCTATCCTTTATATAGGATTCATACATGCAATACCATGGGGAAATACCATGGTTCTTATTAATACCATCTATCTAATACCATGGCCCATTTGCAACTAACTATGGTCCCTTCGTTAAACGCAGGTTAACCACTTATAATTATTAATATGGGCTTTATTGACTCTTTACTTAACTATAACTATGACTCAAACCTATTACATAAATAAGGGGGTTAGGGTGGGACCCTAACACCTTCTCTCAATTCAAGTTTGATGGTGAGGTTGGTACATTTCTATCTAAGCACATAAGTGACTTCTTGGGTTTTATAAATAAATTGAATTCAATGATGAAGATGTTATGTTTATTCTGTTCACCCTCACTCTTGAAGGTCGTGTCAATCAATGTCGTCATACCTTACCAACCACTTCCATTAATTCTTTTCATCAATTTCTTAATGAGCTTCATCAAACATTTTATTGGTATCATTACCAAGATTTTTATAAAAGAGTAAACTAACTTAGAATCGATCTCGATGAATCAATTGAGGATTTTTCTAATAGATTCCTTCACCTATGTTATGAGTTTCCTGAAGAAGATATTGATTGGGATTTCTTCAAGAAAATTTTTGAACATTTGGTTTAGACTTCTTTGAATCAGTTTGAATATAAAATTCCAAATGTCCCTATTCTACCAACTTTTGGAAATGGTGAGACACCCCCAATATCAAAGGAGGAGCATACTGTTCCATTTGTTCCTTGTCCTCCTCCTTTTCCAGTATTGATTTTGGTGCCCCTTATGATAATGTTGAAGATGGGAAATATGACAATAAAATTCCTAATCCATCTTCCCAAACATCATCTATTTCCCATTATCTTGATCTGAATGAGGATAATTTGTAATGGTTCATGAAGCCTAGGGTGAAGATTAATCTCTCCATTCCACTAGATGGTATTAACACTCATAACTCTAGTCTTGAATATGATTTTGATTCTTGTCATCTTCTATCACCTCTTTCTCATGATCCCCTGCCCCTTGATCCACTTGATCAATCTCTTCAAAATGTGAACAATGATCATGTGAAAGCTAGTCATTCTTCATAGTTAGAGGAGCAGGAAGTTGAGGATTCCATCGGCCTTTCTTTTCTTTTTTAAAATCCTCCATGTCAAGATAATTTTCTTCCATCCTTCGTTTATTGTGAATCTAAGAATCTCAGAGATGGATTAAATAAAGTTAAATTTCTTACGTAGTCTGAACTCTTGGACAACCTTCATTCTATTGATTTTGACTCCATTATTATATGTATTGATGGTTTTGCATGTACACACTACAAGAAAAAAGGACATTGATGAGGGGCGAAAAATGTCACCATAAGCTCATTGGTGAGGGTCAAAAGAGCATTTGTTACCAAAAGCTGAATTCCACCAAAGGTGGTGTTGCCAAAATTATAGGTGTTGTATTGACATCCAAAGTCCGTCACCAATAATTATTTATAATGATGGATAACGACTGTCACCATTTCATATGAGCAATGGTGACGAACCATAGCCTCCATCACCAAAAACTGAACGTCACCAAAGGTGGTGTTGCCAAAAGTATAGATGTTGTAGTGACATTAAAAGTTCATCACCAATAATGATTTATAATGATGAATAGTGATTGTCACCATTGCATATAAGCAATGGTGATAGACTATTGCCTCGATCCCCAAAAACTGAACATCACCAAACGTGTCATTGCCAAAAGTATAGGCGTTATTATGACATTTAAGGTCTTTCATGAACCACTATTTCATATGAACAAAAATAATTTATAGTGATGGATCTTTAATGGCCATCACTATTGGTGCATATATATGGTGACGTTCATTGACCATCACCAAAAGCCGCATTTCTAGAAATATAGGTGTTGTCGTGACATTCAAAGCCCGTCACGAATAATGACTATAATGATGGACATTGAACATCACCATTTCATATCAACAACAATCATTTATGGTTACGTACGTTTGAGGGTCGTCACTATTGATGCATATATATGGTGGCATTCGTTGACTCTCACCATTTCATATTTTTGGTGAGGGTCAAAAAATGTCACCAAAGCGCATTGATGATGGTCAAAATAGCCTCTATCACCAAAAATTGATCGTCGCCATTCCATAGGGCATGATGGAATCGAACCACCAACCTCTTGCTTGTAAAGCAGGTGCTCTTCCATTGAGCTAGCACCCTTTAAAGAATTATACTTTTAAAAATTAGACCTTGAAACTTCATAAATTGTAATTCTACAGGGTTCAATAAATTAAAGTCTCGACAATATTTTACTAAACAAGCAAAGCAACATCGAAGTTGCAGGTCCCTACCTAATGGTTATTGAAGTTGTGAAAAGTGTGTGCAGGGAAAAATAACTATGTATAAGAGAATCAATATGTTCAATTGAATACTCAATTAGAAGTGAAACTCTGAAGACATTTGTAACCTATAAATGATCTATAACTAACAAATGCACCAATTATTGCAAAGGAAATGTCATAAGTGGATAGCATATGGAAGAAGAGGAGGTAGGGACTTGGAACCCTTGTACATCTTGGCATGCCTTAGCACGTAGCACATCTTAGCCTGTTTGACATGTCTTCATACTTTTTGGCACATGCTAGCATTCCCTAGCATTCCCTAACACACCTTGCCAATCATGACCTCACAACTAGCATTACATTTTTCCATGGCTTGGCAACCTTACGTTCACTAGAACACCTTGGCACTCCCTGGTTGTCATGCCCTTCGTTATCCTCCACAATGTCCCAGGATGATGAGGAGATCGATGGAGGTAACCAAAAGCCAAGCTTTTAGTTTGGTAGCTAGCCCTACCAAACCAGAGAGGACACTCTCTATAAAATCACAGCCAAGAGATTATTGGAATGTAAAGGATTTTAGGCTAGATAGCTAAGCTCAGGTGGGTTTTTGGAAAATTTAGGGAATTGGGACTTTGTCCACCAGTGTCTTGTTTGGCAGGAACTTTGTCAAGGAGGCAGGGACTTGGAACTCTGTCTAGGATAAAGCACCTAACATGCATGACAAAATCTCCCTAGAATAGAGTACCTCCTACATAGAAGAGTGTCCCCTACTCAAAATATAGTACCCTTCTCTATTGTGCATTTTTCTTAAAGATAAATCTATGAATAAAATAACACTAAGAAAAACACCTAAATTAAGAAAAGTGAGCATCTAAGTCAAGCTATAAAAGTATACTAAATATGGCTCTATATAAGTTTGGGAAACACTAGACAAGCATGCTTGCATACAACAACCATAAGATGCCTAAAATTGATGCGCTTCTTTCATCGTTGTTATACCCTCATAGCAAAACTGGAATCTATAGCATGTACCCCAAGGTTGTATGCATCTGCTAAAGGTGTAGATTGAAAGGATATGCTGAGATAAAGTACTATTGAAGGAGAAACACCTTCAAAACAACAGATAAAGTCTACTATGAATTCAACCCATTTGCACACAGACCAAGGATGCTACTGGGTACACTTCTTCATTGAATGGAAACTGCAATGTATTGTAGTGTTGCTGAAGAAAAAACACCTTTAGTGCAACACAGATAAAACTCTAACATATATTGTCATTGTGGCCTCGGTTGTAGATGGTCTCATCAATATAGGTAACAACTTTGATAATTGAAAAACCAAAAGGTGAGCTGCATAAATTATTTGAAATGACAAATTTGGGCATACTTTATTATTGTTTAGGAGTGTTAGTATAGAAAATGCAAGGTAGCCTATTGCATCTTTATGTCACAAGGGAAGAATACGAATAAATACATAAAATATTAAACAACATAAGTCGATTGCATGTTCTTTTGAAACGGGAATGGAATTCTCCTTGTGTGGGTTCTAATCTAGTGGGTATAACTTTAAATACGAAATTGATAGTTATGGGGTTGGAATTGTCTCACAATTCATGAAAAGTCCCAAATTTGTTCACTAGAAAGAGGAACAAACATCTTTGCAATAGATTCAAGCTCCTTTAGAGTTGTGGAGGAGTTGAAAAATTTTGGAAGGTTCAGTAATGCTATAGGTCAATTTTATCTCCTTGGAGAAAATTTCCTGTTTTGAAGATAGGAGAGTGGTTAAAATGCTGGAAGAAACTGATCTTCATGAAAATACTGAGGTTTCCTATAGATACTGAGATTTCCCAAGGAAAATGGATTCCAAACTAGAAGTTGAACTTTTGAACAGTGAAAAGTCCCATTTCATTGTGTTGGCTCTCATACAATTCTATGGGAAGATTGTAGAGAGAGCAAAAAGTATCAATGGTGGTGTCTATAAATTCTAATTTGGAGGCTAGTTTGAAGTCTAGACAAGGTAGAAGAAAAAGGGCAGGCAAATCTCAAGACTGTTGATTTAGGTGGTGTTCCAACCTCTAGCTTTGGAAGGTGATAAGTGGTAGTCTGAGGTATGTGGTCCTAAAGTGGTTGAAGGAACACATGATTTTCCTGTGACTTTTCAAGGTAGGTCCCCTTTTATCAATTCCTCATGCTATCAAATAGTACTAAAAGAATCCCCTTCCATTATTGGGTGTTCCAAAATTGTTTGTAACGTTGAGGAAGGTTTAGGGGACTTTAAGGCCCCCCACTGGAATTTGGGTCCATCTTTTGCTTCAGGAAATTGTGGCATTCTCTTCATGCAAGTTATCCATTCTTTAGACCATGCAATCCAATATTCAGAAGCTTCATTAGATGATGTAGGGATTCATTATTTTTCCTATTTGGGTGGTCATCCTGTTAAATAGGCCTCACAAAATAAAGGTGATGAGATGTTCAAGTCATATTACCATTGAAGATCAAAGAAATAATGTTGTGGGTGATTTTGGGGTCTGGAAGGCGATTTAGCACTTGATCAGGATCACCACCAAGTCTCCATTGGAAGAAACTCTAATAACTCTAAAGCGAAGTGTTGACTTATTGGGGCCTGACCTAGGTTTGAAAGAGTTATTAGCCAAACAAATCTCGCACCTACCGGCCCTTTCAGCAATAGTCCACGGAGTGCAGACTGAGGTCTCACCCGAGGCAGCAGGGGGTGTTGGAATGAGGTTTCTGCACCCTTTGGATGCATTGATGTGTTCTGGAGAGGTCGCACACCATTCTGGGGCCTCGTGCCACTCTGCTTCCGCATAGATCCGGAAGAAGGCAAATCCTTACTACTTATTAATACTGAGTTTGTTATAGATCAGATCTACTTCTTACAGTCTTTAAGAAAACATTTAATAGAGATAACCAATGCGCGCACCCAGAAATGTTATAGATATGCATAAAATCAGAACATAAGAATATGCACACAGATCAAACAGATATATAAACCAGAAATTAACCAAATCCACAGTATTTCAGAATCAATACAGTAATTTAGAATCAACTTATCTTTATTCAAATCTTTTGCCAATACAACCAGATTTGGCCTATGCACTAAATTGCAAGGGTCTGCGCACACAGCTGCAGAGCCTCTATCTATCTACGAACACCCTTGACTCAGACTTACAAATGCTTCAAGACTTCTTTCTTCACAAACCCATTACATTCGAGATCCCGAATTACATGCCAAAAACTGACTTCTAACCATAGAGCCTTTCTCTATTTATACATTCCCATGGTCCGTGGACCATGGGTAGGCTGACTCACTTCTTATTATTTTACATTATTTCAGGCGGACAACCCTTTGACTTGACTTCTTACAGTTTTCGTTCTACACACTTTGCGGAGTCTTTACCATACTCTTTACCCAAAAATGCGGGCTTTGAGCCCCAAAACCATTACGCGGGACCTACGCTACCCAACAGTCCCCCAACACAATCATCGTGACTCGTCCCAAGTCACCTGGCTAGTGTGACAATCTTTGCGCAGAGGTCGGTCAACAACTTCTGTGCTTCGCTTGTACTTATAGCAAACTCTTCTGCCATCCACTGTACTTTCTCGACGCGAGTCGCCGACACATCGGTCTCTATTTCAACTACTTAGCTAGACGCATATTCTGCCTGCATGTGTGCCACCTTGCACTCGATGGCAGTCGAAACCATGAATGCCTCATCAAGCCATGGCTAGAGACTTTTTTTAAGCAAAACTTCCTTCTAGCAAGCTATGTCGACCTGTGCTTGGAGAGCTTGGGCCTCCCTCATTCTGGCCAGTCGTTGTGTGATGACGAATGTTTGTATAGTTCCCCGGATGTTGCCATACACCTATTGTAACTCCCGCACTTTTTTTTCCACCTATTGTAGCATTGAGTTGTCCTGTAGAGATGTGAGCGTCAATAGGTATTGATCTAACAATCTTGAGAAATCTTGGACCACACGCTTTATGACTTCCAACCCTGCTTGAATTTCGCCGCATCATTGTTTTCGAACCTCTGGGGGTGTGGGTGGTTGTGCCTACAACCGTAACTCCGCAATATGCAAATTTAATTCCCACTGAGCTCTCGTAGCCTCTTCCCAGGTCGTACAGAATCCTGCTGCCATGTGATGGATCTTATCAGTTATTGGAAGTTCCACTGGGATAGCCAACTCTGGTACCTTGCTACAAGCCTCTGCCACAGCCTGCTCCATTTCCTGGTTGCGGGCAATCAAGTCATCACGTTGTAAGCTAACCTGCTCCAGATTTGCCTTATGTTCTGTTAAGATTTGGAGGGTGAGGCCTTCCCTGGCACACAACTCAGTTGTTACCCCATATTGCAATTGGTAGATGGTTTCACAAGGTAGAGCGGTAAAATTCAACTCCTAATGTCGCATGTTCCCCTCGGCTTCAGTTCGGACCGTACCTATTGGCAACACTGAAGTGTTTGTCGTGTGACTACACATGGTTTGCTCGTCAGCAGTTATATCATCCGCGAGGTTTGGTAACATCCCTTCCGAAGGTCGCACCTGTAGTGCCTATAGTGACTCTTTGAGCTCCCCCAACATAGTTTTCTGCTCTGTCATCAATGCCTCTAATGCATCAGCAGCAAAATTGCACGCTGGTTCGTTGCTATTAAGAAATTCTTTTTCCAAGGTCTTTGTGGTTTTTGACTTCTTGCGTGCATGTGGTGATTCCTTATTGTGCGGCCTTTTGCCTTGGGGCGAGGTTGTGGTAAGGTTCGTGCACTCATGTGTCTTGGATTCCTTTTGCATGTCCTATTCCGAGGACATTCCATGATCCACTGTAACTTGGTCGACTAGTACTTCCTTTGTTGCCTCTTGCAGTGAAGTCACTTGTTGTCCCTGTTGTGTCCTTTTTGCCAGTTTAGTGAGTCACAACTAGATTTCCTTCTTTCACTACTGTGCTACCCTCCTTTCTAATGTGGCCATGTCTAGAGTGTGCCACTCCGAAGGCCATGTTGCTAATACCTCGTAGATTGCATCGTCTGTGGCAATAAACGATTGCTTGACCCATGTTCGCTTTGGACCCTTCCGTGCTTGCATATATAGGTTGTGCATGTCTGCTTTGAACTCGGCCGTGTTGAGCAACCCGTTGTAGAGTTTTGGGGACATCCACAATCTGCGAGATCCATTCTCGGATACTTGCTTCCATGAATATCCAAAATACCTTGATCTCTTGGACCCTTATGGCATCCTTCGTAGCCCAGAGCGAAGTAAACCGCACTACTTTAGGTAGGGTGGGATCAATGCTGGGAAACTAGCTACCATGCGACAATTCTCCTGACACCAAAAGGATTGATAGTAGAAACCATGCATAATGGAAAGTCTTACCTTTCTCACGTGCTTCCTTGCAACTGGTCATAAATTCCTTGCATAATAACTACACCTAGTTGAACTGGACTCCTTCTGCACACTGCCATACAAGCTCAATAATAGGGGTTGGCACCTCATCTGCATGAAATTTTCTCATAAGTTTACTAGCTAGTAGCTAGGCGGTGACTTGCACCCCTTGGTCATTGATGCTCACTATTACATAACCACACTTCCCTTTTTCCAGCTTATATTTGGCCTTCATTGTCTCTGCTAGATCCACTTCGCTATTAGTTTTGGCGATGTCTGTGGGGTCGTTCCCTTTAATTGGCAGGTGAGTAATCCAGTGTACTAAATCGGCTGTGATTGGAATCGACTCTTCCAACCAGAGATACCCATTGTGTACCAAACAGAGTAGTTGTCGGATCACAAAAATGGTGATGGCCACACGATGATAGTGGGGTATCCATCTTAGCTGAGGTAAGCCTGCCTTCTCCACGGCTAGTAACCTTTTCCTTGGTAGCAATTTATCTGTGGCCAACTGGGGGAACTTGTCACTATCCACTAGATCTGAATCTTTGAGCTTGATACTCGGTACTCGACCTAGTGGCAAACCGTCAAACCTTATCTCATCCGGAAGAAGCGGGGTCTATAGCATACTCTTTGCAGCATCCAGGTCCTTCGGTATCTTTGCCATGACATTCCATGGGGAGGCATATGGGGGTAATGGAGGTATTTGGAATGCATCTTCTTCATCCTCATCCTATGCTTCAATCTGGGTGATCATGTCTTGCAAATATTCGTTGTCCTCTGTGGGTTCGGTGGTGATGGCCTTTCCCTTTTCGGTTGCTAACCTTTTGCTGAATAGTGGTGACACCCTGACCGACTCCATCGTTTGCTTATTTTTTTGGGGCTGTGGTGTGCATGGGGACTTTGGAACCTCGGGGGCCACAATCACTTCATCTAGTTCTTCCTAGGTTGGTTACAGTTCTTCGTGATCCGTGCTTGGGTTCTTGCCATGGAACTCATGGGGCTTCTGGTGGTAGGGTGTTTGCTGGTTGTTACTGGCTCAGATCTCACCTTTCCTAGTGTTGTCCAGAGGGTGTTATAGAAGTGCACAGATTTGAATATACTCCTTCCCTCCACTTCCTGGTCATTAATATCTTCCAGTTGGCAGATATTTTCGTATCTATCTCGGAACTTCTGTCTTAATGACCTGCTTCCCATTCCTCTCTGCCATAGCAGGACCTTCTTGTCAGGTATAGTGGCATTAATGGTCACCTACCAACCTTCCCACATGACAGCGCAACCCTCTTGGCATAGCTGCAGTCGTGCTATCCACACCAGAGTGCAGCCACCACACTTAGTCTTGTTGGTACCTCTGGTCGCAATGGTATTGGTCCCCCCATTGCCACATAGTTCGTAAAGACCAGACATAGATCCTTATCGTGGCCCTGGCCCTTACATTTGATACACCACAACTCTTTGAGCACTTCTGCCCGAGATGCCTGTCCTTGTTTCAAACTTTGCATCTCTAAACATAGGTTTTGTATTTGCACGTGGATTTGTTGAACTCCCAGCCCTAGATCCTATATTGGGGTTTCGTGCAACCTCATTGTGGTCTGTAATGCTTCAGCTTGAGTTGAGATCTTTTGCTGTGATAGCGTTGTCCTTAGATGTGGTGTCAAGGACACCACAAACCACGCGCAGTGTTGTGCATCCGTCAATGTCATGTTACCCTCATAGATTGTGCTTTTCAATCTCTAATCTAGATCCCACGGGGTTTCACCAGGTAACATCATGATTTCCTTGAACCCAATGACTGATTGCATTTCTGATTTAGGTTGACTAAATTCCTTATTCAATGCATCTTGGATTGCCGCTATTCCCGCATTCGGGTGATCACTCGAGTACTTTATATACCATGTCAACGCACGGTCCTGCAGCGCGCTACCCAGAGAAGCCTTCTTGATGTTCTCATCTGTTACTCCTTGGGCTTCCCACACAACCTTTACCACGAACTGGAATTGCTCTAGTTCCTCATTTCCTACGCCCCTAAGTACTAGCAACTTGAGCGCACCTGCCATCCCCACCCTCAATGGTGGCGGTGGGGTAAGTGAAGATGGGTTTGATGCAGGTGAAGCAAGTGGTGGCATGGATGGTGGTGGTATCAGTGGAATGCGCCGATTTATCGGTCGGGCTGCACTTCTTGGAGAGAACCCTGTGAGTTGTTCCTCACTTTCTCGTGAAATAGAAATTAGAGGACTGTTCTCTAGTCCTTTGGTTCCTCGGTAGCCTCTTCCGCTCTGCGTTACACCAGACATTAATGAATGTGCATAATCAGTTTTTCACACAACAACATTTTAATCCAAGTATTCAATGATTTGATATACTTACCTCATGGTCCTTAGAGAAAGCTCCTTTCTGCTTCACTATAACTCACATTTGTGTCTATCGTGAGCTAAGTGATAAACCCTCCTATTATCTGATCCATCCAGTGATCTACTGCGCGTTCGATTTTATCTTCAAATGCTTCTAGCCTACACACCAATTTTGGAGTCCACACAATGGGTTGATCTATCTGCACCTTCCCACACTGTTAGCTAGCTTTGTGATCCACTCGTACAACTCTGTCGAGAATGACGCAAAGAAGATCTCATAGATCTCTGTGTGTATATAACGATCCAACCACCTTTCTTCTGATACCCACGGATTCCTGTTTTCCTGAACCACGAACTCGTGAAGCTTCTGATCCAACCAATCTTCAAGCTCTTTCTTTGTAGGGTTCCAGTGTTCCGACATCAGACATCCCTTAGGCAGATCCCGGTCCCAGCAATGGAACCATTTGTTGGCTTATTGGGGCCTAACCCAGGTTCGGAAGAGTTATTAGCCAAACAAATCCCGCAGCTACAACCCTTTCGGAAACAGTCCGCGGAGCACGAACTGAGTTCTCAACCAAGGTAGTAGGGGAGGGTGTTGGAACTAGGCTTCCACACCTTTGGGATGTCTTGATGTGGTCTGGAGAGGTCACGCATTGTTCTAGGGCCTCGCACCACTCTGCTTCTGCACAGATCCGGAACAAGGCAAATCCTCACTACTTATTAATACTGAGTTTGTTACAGATCAGATCTACTTCTTACAGTGTTTAAGCAAACATTTAATAGAGATAACCAATGTGCACACCCAAAAATGTTATAGATATGCATAAACTCAGAACATAAGCATAGGTGCAGAGATCAAACAGATATATAAACCAGAAATTAAATAGATCCATGGTATTTCAGAATCAACAATTTTTTTTTAGAATCAACTTATCTTTATTCAACTCTTTCACCAATACAACCAGATCTGCCCTATGCACTTAGTTGCAGGGGTCCGTGCACATAACTGTGGACTCTACCAAGCCTCTACGCACACCGCTGTAGAGCCTCTATCTATCTACCAACACCCATGACTTGGACTTACAGATGCTTCAATACTTCTTTCTTCACAAACCCGTTACATTAGAGATCCCGAATTACATGCCAAAAACTGACTTCTAACCATAGAGCCTTGCTCTATTTATACATTCCCATGGTCCGTGGACCATGGACAGGCCGACTCACTTATTATTTTACATTATTTCGAGCGGAAAAACCTTGACTTGACTTCTTATAGTTTGCGCTCCACGCACTTCACGGAGTCTTTACCATACTCTTTACCCAAAGTTGCGGGCTTTGAGCCCCAAAACCATTACGCGGGGCCTATGCTACCCAACACATAGTCATGGTTTCAAAAAAAGAGGAGGGAAAGGGCATAATTGACAATTAGTGGGGCCATTCTAGCAAGAAAAACCTCATTTCTAAATGATTTTTCAGTCACTTCTTTGAAGTTCAGAAGTTCATTGATGTAGAACCAATTAAATAAGAACCTACCTGGAGAAATAAGTAAAAAGGAAGAAGTGGAATTTCAAAAAGGCTAGATAAATCCTTTGTTGCTACTCAGTTGATGTTAGATTCAAAAAGTGAGATCATAAATTTTTTAGGGAAGCTTTCCCTATATTGTTGCAAATTGAATCAGAGAGTAAGAAGCTTCCAGGCCCCTTTAAGTTTAATCACTTACTGGCTAAATAGAAAGGATTCCAAGGTTGTGGTCACCAAGAATTGAAGACATTGTGATAGTAATAGTGAGGACATAGACATGAATCATTTCATAGACAATCTGAAAAGGGTAAAAGGTGAAGCTACAAAATGAGCTCAAAGATTTGTTCAAAAGATTTAAAGGATGTTGAAAAATGAATTAAAAACCTTTGATAATAATAAAGCAGGGGTTTTTTTGAAAGATGAAATCAATCCTCTAAAAGAGCTAGAAGGGAAAACAAACCACCTTGTCAAAGAGGGAAAAGAAACTAAGCTAAGAAGGAGAACCATCTTGTTCTCTGAAAGTGACAGGAATACTAAAATTTTTCACAAGTATGCAAGTCATACAAGAAACATTAACATTATTTGGGGAAACAATAAGCTAGATAGCTCTAGGGTTAATAAGTCTTTTCAGGAGATAGCTGAAGTGAGAAAGAAACATTTTAAAAGTCTAATGGTAGAAAATATGTGTGAGAGAAAGTGATAGGAATACTAAATTTTTTCACAAGTACGCAAGTCATACAAGAAACATTAATATTGTTTGGGAAAACAATAAGCCAGAGAGCTCTAAGGTTAATAAATGTTTTAAGGAGACAACTGAAGTGAGAAAGAAACATTTTAAAAGTCTAATGGCATCAAATATTTGTGAAATCATGAAAATTATTAGGCTATTTCCCAGCATTATCAGTGATGAAATGAACATAGACTTGGAGGAAGAGGTGTCCAAAGAGAAGATAAAAGAAGTTTTAAACTCCAAAAAACTAAAAATCATATACCCAATGGATGGATAGTTGAATTTCTGAAGAATGATTTATGCTCCTTTATAATAGGAAAATATATGTTGTTGTCTGAATAACTATGTTTCTTTTAATTTTTCATTTTCCATGACAATAATTTCGTCAATAATGTTATGATGTTTGTTTGAAATCTTAGTCAACAAAGCAGTTCTACAACTGTACTTGCATCTTCAATTTGAAATGACCATAAATATTGATATAGATCAAACATCTTGTAGTTGGACAGACTACACATTTGATAAGGAATAAAAGATATTTTTCCAAGTGCAGGTTTATATTAAGTTGACAAGTAGTGTTTAATGAACTAATGTCTTTCAAATCTCCTTCACAGGAGAGAGACTTATCTCTGGATGGAAAACATTAAGTGAACTTCACTATGAAGAGTATAAATCTTTTCATTTGGACTTACCTCATGAGAGTAATCATCTAGAGAAGCAAAATTCTTTTACTTACTCCCTTAGCTAGATTTGGAGGCAATTCTTCAAACTACAAGGATTCTTCTCATTGTTGTCATGCACATTGGTACTGTTGACATTCTTTGGAACATATTATTGGTTCTTTTCCTTCCATAATTATGGATGCTTTTACTGCCAAATGTGATGCTTCCACACTCTTATGATCGTACCAGATTTATGTCCTCAAAATCTGCATGATACAACTGCTTGTAGGCTCCCTTAGCATTGCAAATGAACATATGTTTCTTCAATTAGAAGCCGTTAGAAAACGTAGGTGAAAGGACTGCAAATTTGGTTCCATTTCCACTTCAAAATAACAAGTGAAAACCCCCTAAAAAGGGTTTCATAAGACACGAATAAGTCCTCGAAATTATGCATCCTTATCACTAAATTGCTAGAAATGATTCCTCATTTCCAAAGGTATAACAAATCATCTTTGGATATTTCTTTCTAAGATCTAGATCACTTATGAATGATACCTCATTCAAAATAGTTTTTGGAACTTTTATAACTGAAATGAAGATTCACAGACTTTATTCCTACACATTTTCATCCTTGGAGAAAAATGTTCCAAGCACTTGTAAGTGTTCGATCTACATGCCATGGTGTACCCGAGTGTGCAAGAGTGTGCACGAGCATCTTTGTCATTCATAGAAACAAAGACCTTAGTGTACATCTAATTCCCATCAATGAAGATGACAAATTTGAGTCCTAGATGTTTTTTTTTTTAATTTTCAAAATTTGGCAATATCCTCCTTTGATTATGCACTTCTAGCACCCCCAACAACATAACACCCATGCATCTTTGCAAACTGACCAACAAGTTTTCCAATTAGTTTAGAAGTTGCAGAGATGAAAACCTTTTTGTCTTGTTGCTCTTGAACCGGAAGTGATTTTTTTTTTATACAAGTGTGTCTAGGAGATGTTTCGAAATTTAGGACTTAGAAGGTTCAGCTACAACACTAGTCATGGTGCCCCTTTGGTTGTCCATGGCCTCATCCCTACCACAATAATGGTGAAAAAAATTGAAACCACACACATGCACAAAATAGAAACAATAATAATGATAATACCTTTTAGATTCAAATCACTTTTATGTTTGTGAGAATAGCATGGTGATTTTGGGGCCTGGAAGGGTCTTTAGCACTTGATCAGGATCACCACCAAATCTCCATTGGAAGAAACCATAATAACTCTAAAGTAGAGTCATGGTTTCAAAAGAAAAGGAGGGAAAGGGCATGGTTGACAATCAGTGGGGCCCTTGCAGTAAGCAAAACACCATTTCTAAATGATTTTTTAGTCATTTCTTTGAAGTTCAAAAGTTGATTGATGTAGAACCAATTAAATAAGCACCTACTTCGATAAATAACTAAAAAGGTAGAAGTAGAATTTCAAAAATCCTAGATAAATCCTTTGTTGCTACTCAATTGATGTTAGATTCAGAGAGTGAGATCATAAATTGTTTAGGGAAGCTTTCCTTATATTGCTGGAAATTGAATCAGAGAGTAAGAAGCCTCTGGTCCCCTTTCAGTTTAATCGCTTACTGGCTAAATAAAAAGGATTCCAAGGTTGTGGTCATCAAGAATTCAAGACATTACGATAGTAACAGTGAGGACAAAGACATGAAGAATTTCATAGACAATCTAAAAAGGGTAAAAGGTGAAGTTGCAAATTGAGCTCAAAGATTTGTTCAAAAAGATTTAAAGGATGTCAAAAATTGAATTAAAAACCTCTGGTAATAATAAAGAAGGGGTGTTTTGAAAGATGAAATCAATCCTCTCAAAGAGATGGAAGGGAAAAAAAACCACATTACCAAAGAGGAAAAAGAAACGAAGCTAAAAAGGAGAACCATCTTATTCTCTGAAAGTGACAGGAATACTAAAATTTTTCACAAGTACGCAAGTCATTCAAGAAACATTAACATTATTTTGGAAAACAATAAGCTAGATAGCTCTAGGGTTAATATGTCTTTTAAGGAGATAACTGAAGTGAGAAAGAAACATTTTAAAAGTCTAATGGCAACAAATATTTGTGAAATCATGAAAATTATCAGGCTATTTCCCAACATTATCATTGATGAAATGAATAGAGACTTGGAGGCAAAGGTGTCCAAAGAGGAGATAAGATCAGTTTTAAACTCCAAAAAACTAAAAATCGTATACCCAATTGATGGACAGTTGAATTTTTGAAGAAGAATTTATGCTCCTTTATAATAGGAAAATATATGCTACTGTTTGAATAACTTTGTGTTTTTTTTAATTGTTTCATTTTCCATGACAAGAAGTTCATCAATAATTCTATGATGTTTGTTTGAAATCTCAGTCAACAAAGAAGTTCTACGACTGTAGCTAAATCTTCAATTTGAAATGGCTAGAAATATTGATATGGATAAGATATCCTACAATTGGACAGACTACACATTTGATAAGGAATAAAAGATCTTTTTCCAAGTGCATGTTTATATTAAGCTGACAAGTAGTGTTTAATGAACCAATGTCTTTCAAATCTCCTTCACAGGAGAGAGACTTATCTCTGGATGAAAAACATTAAGTGAATTTCACTATGAAGAGGATAGCTCTTTTCCTCTGGACTTACCTCATGAGAGTAATCATCAAGAGCAGCAAAATTATTTTACTTACTCCATTAGCTAGATTTGGAGGCAATTCTTCAAACTCAAAGGATTCTTCTCATTACTTTCATACACAATGATACTGTTGACATTATTTGGAACATATTATTGGCTATTTTCCTTCCATAATTCTGGATACTTTTACTGCCAAATGTGATGCTTCCACAGTCTAATGATTGTACTAGATTTCTATCTTCAGACTCTGCATGATACAACTACCTGTAGGCTCTCTTAGCATTGCAAATCAACATATTTTGCTTCAATCAGAAACTCATATAAAAAGTAGGTGAAAGGACTGCAAATTAGGTTCCAATTCCACTTCAAAATAACAAGTGAAAACCCCCTAAAAATGGTTTCATAAGACGTGAATAAATCCTCGAAATTATGCATCCTTATCACTAAACTATTGGAAATGATTCCTCATTTCCAAAGGCATAACAACTCCACTTTGCATATTTCTTTTTAAGATCTGGATCACTTGTGAATGATACCTCATGCAAAATAGTTTTTGGAACTTTTATAACTGAAATGAAGATTCACAGACTTTATTGCTACACATTTTCATCCTTGGAGAAGAATGTTCCAAGCACTTGTAAGCATTCAATTTACATGCCACGGTGTACCAAAATGTACAAGAGTGTGTAGGAGAATCTCTCCCATTCATAGAAACAAAGACCTTAGTGTACATCCAATTCCCATCAATGAAGATAACAAATTTGAGTTCTATATGTGTATTTTTTTTAAATTTTCAAAATTTGGCATTATCCTCCTTTGATCATACACTTATAACACCACCAACAACATAACCCTATGCATCTTTGCAAACTAACCAACAAGTTGTCCAACTACTCCATAATTTCTCTTGTTGCTCTTGAACCAAAAGTGATTTTTTATACAAGTGTGTCTAAGAGAAGTTTCGAAATTTAGGGCTTAGAAGGTTCAACTACAACACCAGTCATGGTGCCCCTATGGTTGTCCATGGCCTCATCCTTGCCATAATAATGGCGAAAAAATTGAAACCGCACATAGGCACAAAATAGCAACAATAAGAATGATAACTCTTTTTAGATTCAAAACACTTTTATGTTTGTGAGAATAGCATGATGATTTTGGGGTCTGGAAGGGGGTTTAGAACTTGATTAGGATCACCACCAAGTCTCTTACAATGGCCTTTAACTATCAATTTTTTTTTATTTTTTTTTGTAGTAGCTCGGTGGGCTTTGTAGTGTGTGAGAAGAGTGAGCAGATCATAGAGTATTTGGTTTTTGTGAGTACAGATCCCAACTATGATGTTCTAGATTGAGATGTTTGTTTTTTTCTTTTAAAAATGTGATCCATTCTTTAATGGCTGTTAATCTCTCTGGGACATCCTTTTAAACACTGAAGAGTCAAAGCAACCATGAGTATTTCCCGATTTATTAAGTGTGACTATGGCGGGTGGTGTTATGGGAAAAATTGCATGCTTATTTCCTACACAAGCAACACATTTGGAATGGAATATGTACCAAGAGTGTTTGATAACTTCAGTGCAAATGTAGTGGTGGATGGAAGTACAATGAATCTTGGCCTCTGGGACATGATGGGACAAGAGAATTACAATAGGATCAGGTCCTCGAGTTATAGAGGTGTTGATGTCTTCCTCCTGGCTTTCTCCTTGATCAGCAAGGGCAGTTATAAAAATATTTCCAAGAAGTGGATTCTAGAATTGAGACACTACATACCATCTATGCCTATCATTTTGGCGGGAACAAAATTAGATTTATGAAAAGACAAAAAGTTTTTTGCTGATCATCCTGGAGCAGCCCCAATCTTGACAACGTAAGGTGAAGATTTGCAGAGGCAAATCGGGGCTGCAACATACATTGAATGTAGTTCTAAAACAAAACAGAATGTTAAGGTTGTTTTTGATGTCGTAATCAAAGTGGTTCTTCAACCACCAAAGCAAAATAAACGTAGAAACGAGCAAAGAACATGATTTATTTTTTAAGGGATTTATCTATCTTTGGCATCTGCAGAACTTTAAAGTGCATTATTTAATCAAAGGCTAGCATAATATTTCCCACGTATTTATGATTTGTTACTCTATGTTCAGTATGTTGAATTTATTATAAACCCATATGCTCTAGCAAAAGGTCTCGATTTTTTTATTTTATATCATTGCCTGTGTGGTTATGGAGGAATGTGTTGAAATTTTAGAGTTCCTGAATTTTTTCATTTTATATCATTGCCCGCTGTGGTTATGGAGGGATATTTTGAAATGTAAATGAAATTTGGTTCTTGAAGAGTCCCCGAAGGAACTGAAGCAACAATCTAAGTCAACTTCTTGACAATAGAAACAACAACTTTTTGTAAATAATAAGCTCTAGGAAACACGAGGAAGATGCATGGGCCAAGGTTTCATCACTTTAGTTGGAATTGGATATTGCAATTTGATATCTAGAACTTGAGAGGCTACAATTGCAATGTTCTTGGGTGCATTATGTTATTTATGAAACAAGATACAAGCATTTCATTCTACTTGAAGAGATTGTTGCATTGCAACAAAAGTAGCAGGAACTGTTGCAAGGGATGTCCATAATTCCAGAGGATGGAAACCTTGAAACTCGTAGAATTCAAAGGGAAGAAGCAAATTTTGATCTAGCAAAGATGGAAGTATGAGAAACTGATTGTGCTGATGATTCTGGTGGTGTTGAAAAGTGCAAAATGAATAAAAAAATGGAGACGTGCACAAGGTCGGGGAAAATAGTGACATAGAGAGAGAAGACTGCGCAAACATACTATGCTATATGAGAAGTCATATTTGCACTAAGCAAGTGCTTGCAAATGAATTAGAGGCAACATAGTTGTCTGAAAGTAAAAAAGGAGATCATAAAAATTCAAGTGTCGACCAACAAGCATGTCGATGGTAGGATAATTGGGTAAATAATGGCCCTAATTGTGATTGTCTTACTAGGATTTGTCTATCAAACTTCATCACTTGTCAACTCTTTTAGTTCCGTTCTTTAAGAAACCTGATGTAATTATGAGTGATTCAGAAGAAGAAATGGAAGATAGCCTGAACCTTGGTTCACAAGCTACCACAGGGGTTGGTGGTTTAGATAATCATGTTCAAGGTCCATTAAAAAGACTTAATACAATTGAAACTTTACCAGAGGGAAATGGATTTTCATCCATTTATAATAATTTTTCCATGTATCCCATGCCCTTAAGTAAAGAGAGCTTTGAATCATGTTCAAGGCATGGAGGTGCTCTACGCTTTGCCCTGTCAGAAAGACATGTAATTTTTTATTACTGAGTTTGGCTATATTTCCCAAGTATTTATGACTTGCTACTCTAGGTTCAGTATGTTGAATTTATTCTAAATCCAGATTCTCTGGTGAAAGGTCCTGGTTTTTTCATTTTATATCATTTCCTGTGTGGTTATGGAGGATTGTTTTGAAATATGAAAGGTCTTGATTTTTAATGAGTTTAGACTTATGTGATCCATCTAGATTGTGAGAATAATTTCGGCAAAATCACATAAGAAATCATTTGTCAACGCGTTTCGAACCAACCAGTGTGGTTCATCGTCAGGACAAGTTGAAGATCCGATCTGAGCAATGAGTTATATAGGGACAACAGGCAATTCCAACAGTTAGATTTAGAAGTCCTGTTTGACCGTTTGTCAGTCAATCTAACTGTTGGAATTGCATGTTGTCCCTATATAACTCATTGCTCAGATCGGATATTCAACTTGTCCTGATGATGAACCACACTGGTTGGTTCAAAACGCATCGACAAATGATTTGTTATGTGATTTTGCTGAAATTATTCTCACAGTCTTGATTTTTTTCATTTTATAACATTTCTTGCTATGGTTATGGATTATTTTGAAATTTAAATGAAAGTTGGTTCTTGAAGAGTATTTGGAGGAACTGAAGCAACAATATGAGTCAACTACTTGAAAATAGAAAGAGCATCTTGTTGTAAATAATAAGCTTTAGGGAACATGAGGAAGATGCATGGGCCAAGAATTCATCACTTCAGTTGGAATTGGATACTGCAATTTGGGATCTAGAACTTGAGAAGCAGCAGTTGCAATGTGCTTGGGAGCATTATGTTATTTGTGAAACAAACTACAAGCATTTCATTCTACTTGAAGAGATTGTTGCATTGCAAAAAAGGTAGTAGGAATTGTTGCAAGGGATGTCCATAATTCTAGAGGATGGCAACCTTGAAACTCGTAGAATTCAGAGGGAATAAACATGTTTTGATCTAGCAAAGATGGAAGTATGAGCAACTGATTTTGCTGATGATCCTCGTGGTGTTGAAAAGTGAAAAATGAATAAAACAAGAATGGAGACACACACAAGGCCATGGACAATGGTGATGTAGAAGGAGAAGACTGCACAAACATATTATGCTTCACGAGAAATCATATTTGCACTAAGAAGGTGCTTGCAGCTGAATTAGAGGCCACACAGTTGTCTGAAAATAAAAAAGGAAATCATCAAAATTCAAGTGTCAAACCGACAAGCATGTAAATGCCAGGATAGTTTGATAAATAATGGCCCTAATTGTGGTTGTGTTACTAGGATTTGTCTATCAGACTTCATCACTTGTCAACTCTTTTAGTTCTGTTCTTGAAAAAAACCTGATGTAATTATGAGTGATTAAGAAGCTGAAATGGAAGATGGCTTGAACCTTGGTTCACAAGCTACCACAGGGGTTGGTGGTTTAGATAATCATGTTCAAGGTGAATTAACAACATTGAATACACCTGAAACTTTACCAGAGGGTAATGGATTTCCATCAATTTATAATAATTTTTCCATGTATCCCCTGGCCTTAAGAAAGGATAGAGTTGAATCATGTTCAAGACATGGAGGTGCTCTGCGCTTTTCCCTGTCAGAAAGACATGCAATTTTTAATACTGAGTTTGGCTATATTTCCCAAGTGTTTATTATTTGTTACTTTATGTTCAGTGTGTTGAATTTATTGTAAAGCCAGATGCCCTGACAAAAAGTCCTGGATTTTTCATTTTATATCATTTCCTGTGTGGTTATGGAGGAATGTTTTGAAATATGAAAGGTCTTGATCTTTTTCATTTTATATCATTGCCTACTGTGGTTATGGAGGACTATTTTCAAATGTAAATAAAAGTTCGGTCTTGAAGAGTCTTCGGAGGAATTGAAGAAACAATCTGAGTCAGCTCCTTGACAATAGAAAGAGCAACTTGTTGTAAATAAAAAGCTCAAGGAAACACAAGGAAGATGCATGGGCCAAGGTTTCATCACTTCAGTTGGAATTGGATACTACAATTTGAGATCCAGAACTTGAGAGGCAACAGTTGCAATGTGCTCGGGAGCATTATGTTATTTTTGAAACAAATTACAAGCATTTCATTCTACTTGAAGAGATTGTTGAATCGAAACAAAAGTAGCAGGAACTGTTGCAAGGGATGTCCATAATTATAGAGGATGGCAGCCTTGAAACTCATAGAATTCAAAGGGAAGAAACAAATTTTAATCTAGCAAATATGGAAGTATGAGAAACTGATTGTGTTGATGATTTTGGTGGTGTTGGAAAGTGCAAAATGAATAAAACAAAAAATGGAGACACGCACAAGGCTGGAGAAAATGGTGACATAGAGGGAGAATACTACACAAATGTACTATGCTTCATGAGAAATCATATTTGCACTAAGAAGGTGCTTGCAACTGAATTAGAGGCAACACAGTTGTCTAAAAGTAAAAAAGGAGATAATCAAAATTCAAGTGTCAACCAACAAGCATGTCAATGCTAGGATTATTTGGTAAATAATGGCCCTAATTGCAATTGTGTTACTAAGATTTGTCTATTAGACTTCATCAATTGTCAACTCTATTAGTTCTATTCTTCAAAAAAACCTAATGTAATTATGAGTGATTTAGAAGAAGAAATGGAAGATGGCTTGAAACTTGGTTCACAAGCTTCCACAGGGGTTGGTGGTTTAGATAATCATGTTCAAGGTGAATTAACAACACTGAATGCACCTGAAACTTTACCAGAGGCCAATGGATTTCCATCCATTTATAATAATTTTTCCATGTATCCCATGCCCTTAAGAAAAGAGAGATCCGAATCATGTTCAAGGCATGGAGGTTCTCTGTGCTTTGCCATGTCCGAAAGACATGTAATTTTTTATTACTGAGTTTGGCTATATTTCCCAAGTATTAATGATTTTTTACTCTATGTTCAGTATGTTGAATTTATTGTAAATCTAGATGCTCTGGCAAAAGGTCTTGGTTTTTTCATTTTATATCATTTCCTGTGTGGTTATGGAGGAATGTTTTGAAATATGGAAGTCCTAGTTTTTTTCATTTTATATCATTTCCTGTTGTGGTTATGGAGGTCTATTTTGAAATGTAAATGAAATTTGATTCTTGAAGAGTCTTCGGAGGAACTGAAGTAACAATATAAGTCAGCTGCTTCACAATAGAAAGAGAAGCTTGTTGTAAATAATAAGCTCCAAGAAACACAAGGAAGATACATGGGCCAAGGTTTCATCACTTCAGTTGGAATTGGCTACTGCAATTTGAGATCTAGAACTTGAGAGGTAACAGTTGCATTGTGCCCAGGAGCATCATGTTATTTGTGAAACAAACTAAAAGCATTTCTACTTGAAGATATTATTGGATTGCAATAAAAGTAGCAGGAACTAGTGCAAGGGATGTCCATAATTCTAGAGGATGACACCCTTGAAACTCATAGAATTCAAAGGGAAGAAGAAACTTCTGATCTAGAAAGGGAAGAAGTATGAGCAACTGATTGTGCTGATGATTGTGGTGGCATTGAGAAGTACAAAATGAATAAAACAAAAAATGGAGACAGGCACAAGGCTGGGGAAAATGGTGACATAGAGGGAGAAGACTGTGCAAACATTCTATGCTTCATGAGAAATCATATTTGCACTAAGAAGGTGCTTGCAACTGAATTAGAGGCAACCCAGTTGTCTGAAAGTAAAAAAGGAGATCATCAAAATTCAAGTGTCAACCAGCAAGCATGTCAATGCTAGGATAATTTGGTAAATAATGGCCCTAATTGTGATTGAGTTACTAGGATTTGTCTATCAAACTTCATCACTTGTCAACTCTGTTAGTTCTGTTCTTCAAAGAAACATGATGTAATTATGAGTGATTTAGAAGAAGAATTGGAAGATGGCCTAAACCTTGGTTCACAAGCTACCACAGGGGTTGGTGGTTTAGATAATCATGTTCAAGGTGCATTAATAACACTAAATACACCTAAAACTTTACCAGAGGGTAATGGATTTCAATCCATTTATAATACTTTTTCCATGTATCCCATGCCCTTAAGAAAAGAGAGCTTTGAATCATGTTCAAGGCATGGAGGTGCTCTACGCTTTGCCTTGTGAAAAAGACATGTAATTTTTTATTACTAAGTTTGCCTATATTGTCTCAATGTGCAAGATTTACTTTAGTATATAAAAGATCATATAGTATTTGGTTATTCCACTCCTTGAAAAATATTTACAGATAATTTTTTTTTATGTAATTTCTACTTATATTTCATAGGTTTTTAAAGTAAAGTCTACTTATTTTCATAACTTAATGGGTTTCACCGATCCAAAAATAGACAAAAATTAAATGGAACAGGGGCTTATTAAGGGTGACATCACTGTTGGTGCTCTGGAGAATGGTGACGAGTGAGGTGCAGAGGATTCTCTTGATGGTCCTAATAGATGCAATGTTGGCTTTCTAAGCATCTAAGTCTCTCATTTGGATTTTCTGCACTTGTTCATTCAATATGATAAATAGCCTCTCAAACTCATCAAATGCTAATGCCATCCCTACAAATAGTAACAAAATGTAGCACAGAGATTAAAGCCTAAATGTACAAGTGATTAAAACATAAACCTACAAGTGTGGATGCAAAAAAACAGTGGATGTTGAACCAGAGACCTGAGATGTGTGTACTCCTCTCTGTGTCAAAGGCTGAAAATGGGGGAAATGGAGTGAAGTTAAACATGAAACATACCTTGGCACCATCAACGGACTGAAGATTGGATGGGGTTTGATACTGGGTTTGCTATTGGTAAAACCCTCATTTGTAAATCTGTTCAACCTAGTTTTCACTCTTGCTTGTGATCTCTTCAATCTAGTTTTCAATCCCGCCTATTGAAAAGTGGACATACACTACCTGTTCTAGAAAATTAAAAAAATATTGGGGTTGGGACAGGTTTTGTAAAGAAAAATTAACACTTAATTTTTTTTAAATATCCCAAAAATTTCCTCCATAACTCAGTTAAGAGCATATTGAATGGGAGGTTTTTCCAACAGGAAACAAGAGAAATCCATAAGGTAGGCCTACTCCTTCAAAGACGGTTCTCCAAGGGATTTTAGTTTTATTCTCTGAGGCATTTTAGATCTTGTATGCCTTGACCTTTCACTCTGTATGCCTTGACCTTTCATTCTGCCTTGACCTCTACGACATAAACTGCTGGAATTCTTATATTCTCTTTTTGGGCTTACTCCACTAAGGAAAGGTGAAGTAGCCAAGGAAAGAAATATCTTGACTGCTTTAATTAGAACTGTACCAACCACTTGGTCAATAGGATGCACTTCAAAGAAATATATTGACTCCTTCAATTAGAGTTGTAGCTTCCACTTGGTCAATAGGATGCACTTCAAAGAAATATCTCGACTGCTTCAATCAAAACTGTAGCTTCCACTTGGTCAATAGGATGCACTTCCACGTGGTTAGCTGGATCCACATAAATTATTTTATGTTCACTTAAATACAAAGAAAAAACGAAAAAAGGCTTGTGAAGGAGGTGTGCCGAGACCCCATTTCTTTATCATTCAACCTGCATTGTACAACTTGAACTCCCTAGTAGCTTCACAATAGACAAAGGCATGAAAAACTTCAGTCCATAAATTTAATCTTTATACAAATGTACTAAGGGAAACACACCGTAAAACGGTACATAGATACTGAAAAAGGAAACAGTATCAAATAAACATCAAGATAGCACCCAAACTGTCATGTATGAAAAAAGACATTAAGCTAATGTAAAAGCTCAAATGCTCCACAACAGAGACACTAAGTATAGATATATGCTGCCCTACATAGTTAGGTCACAAATTCTATCTGCTTACATTATTTTATTTTCACTTTCATACCAAGTTTTTAGTTTCATTTGATAAAGTAGCACCCATTTTCACTTTCGCTCTAAGTTTTTAGATTCATTTGATAAACTAGAGCCCATTTTCACTTTTATACTAAGTTTTTTAGTTTCATTTGATAAATTAGCGCCCTCATGCGTGTTTTTGGTTGGGTTTGAAAGATCATCCTAACAATAATATAATTTTAAGATTATTTTTTTTATGTAACGATTTTGTTGTTAAAGTTTATGGAGGTAGATGTATTGTATTTTTGGAAAATTTGAATGTTATTTTGTTATTGAAATTTATGGAGGTAGATATATAGTATTTTTGGAATTTGAATGTTATTAGAAGAAAATAAGTGCTTTGTATTGAAAGCATTTAAGTGTAAGAAGGAAACATGTGCTCTTAATTTGTTTGTATTGATAATATTTAAGTGTTCTTGTGTATTAGGTGGATGCAAACAAAAGAGAGCCTATAGTAAAGATTTAATAATTAAAATCATGTGTTAGTTTCTTAAAAGTTATATGACAAATTTGGAATGATTAGGGTCTGTACCCTTCTTTAGGTTAAATATATTCAAATTTTCGTGTGAATGGGTTTATAAGACCCGATGTTTTTATCTTGAGAAAATGGAATCCTCTCCGAGTCACTCGCATAGTTTAGCTTTTCATAAGAAAAGTATATGTTTTTACTTAAGATGTAAACATTTCGTTTTAAGGAGTGCAATAATGTGGTTTTAACGAGGCATTAAAATATGGAATGAGCATGCAGGTTTGGGATGCTAGTGTTATGTTCTACTTGAGGCATGGGTGCACGTCCAAAAGGACTCTAACAAGGGTTGAAGAGGTGGAATAGTTAGAGGGGTTGGGGAGTTGTGGTCTCAGTTAGAGGTGTAGACAAGCACACTATGCACCATGAGAAGTTGTGAAGCTAACCTAAGGCATTTGACGAGTTGTAGGAAGGCAACTTGGTAGTGGTACTAAGTTAACATTCCTTGATTGAAGTTGATACCCTCTCCTTGCATTACCACTTTTTAAGGTGAAGAAAAAATGTGAAATATATGTGCAACCCACTAAAGAAGTTTGTAAGGTTGTTGCAACATATATTAGTGGTTTTTTCATGTTGAAAAAGGAGGCGTTGGAACTTGGAAGGTGACCATTCAACTAGATTTCTCATGGAGTGTTAAGGAGGTGCAAGGATTTAATAAGGAGTGAATTACAAAAATCTAAAAGAATAGGCCATATTGGGTTAGAATATTAATTGTTTTGGACATCCAAAGCTGAAGGTGAATTTTACGAAGGTGTAGTCTAAGCGCTTGGGTGTGGGTCAAGTCTTATGAAGATCTTGTACTTTTGGTGTGTGTTAGTGGTGTTAGTGCATTATGTTTGATGAGCACTAGCTAGAATGTGTTCCATGAAGGCAAAAATCCCATAAGTTTGAGATGGATTGACCATTTTTAATTGTAAGGTGTCTTATGCCCTAATTTTCAGGAGACAATTAGAACCATCTTAGAGTGTGATGGTTTGTACCATGCACTTAGGTCCACTTGCATGGGTTGAGGTGTAAAGGTACCCCATGAGTTGAGGAAAATGATTCCAATGCTTATCTATATAGAGTGTTTATGATATAATATTAATTCTTTTTTTTTTTTTCAGCAATGGAAGAGGAAGATAAGAAAGAAGAGGCATTGAAGTTTGTTGTAAATTAATCAAAAGAAAGGAAAAATGTCTCCTTTTAGCAGGATTATTCAAGCTTCCTCTTCAATAGGACTAAATTTTAGTTGGATCTAGATAGTTGGCCTCTCAAAGAAATTGGTTGGGTACTCTAGAATTCCAAGACCTAACATATCTAGAATGGTCAATTAGATAGATTTGTCTTGAGAAAAGGTTGCAAAGGCTAAGGTGAAAATCTCCCCTTTTTAATGTGGGTTCTAAACCTTCCTTTTGAGAATGATAAAAGAAAGGCAATGATATTGAAAGGAGGTCCTTGGTTTTACCAAAACCAAATGCCAATTCTTAATCCATGGTGTGATTCTTTCTATTTGAGTTCGCCCTTGAATGTTGAGATCTATCTTTGGGTCCAGTTATCACTATGTTTTTTCACTTATGCGTTGAGAAGGTATTAAGGGCTATAGAGGATAAGACGGTTATTTTCCAATACCCTTCCCTTGAAACCCTATACAGAGATGACGTGCCCCATTTTTTTATCGTAATATTTCAACCACAAGCTCTTCCTATGAGGATGCCCTTGAAGGGAGGGTTTGTAAGGAAGTGGAATCATGTTGAGTCAAGGGAGGGTATAGATTGTAGGTGTCTCTAGAGATATTGATAAAGGTGAAGGGGAATGGAGTTTACCTCCTATTGCAATGCCTTCTATTCCACCATTTGAAGTGCTAAAGGGCACTGACTTTAAGGTTCATAGGTGAAAGCTCATGAAGATCTTAAAAAGGAGAAGGTAGGTGTGATTTGGCATCGGATTGATTCTTTAATGGTTGACTTTTTGGGTGATATTTCCTAGCAAATGGAAAAATTTGAAGCCCTACCACTGATAGATTAAGTAGATTATGAGAAAATGTTTCCTAAGATTCAAAGAGTCTCTCCATATTTTTTCCATGAGATCCATGGAAAATATGTTCAAGTGTCGATAACTTGTGTTAAGATATCATCTTTGATTTGGGGCACCTATACTTCTTCAACTAGTGGTAATTAATATGTGCAAACTAATTAGCTAACATATGTGTTAACGGATCAGATCATGGACACACAGATAAATAAAAATCACTAGCAGAAGATCCAATTGTATCGGGTTGTCAAATCTAGCCAAATCTTGCACCAAGGCAAGTGGCTGAGCTGGGACTAAGTTCAACAAAAGTTTTCCCATCTCATGGAGGCACTCAATGCAATGGGGACCATTTCTTCCTAAGGGGGGAGGAATGATCTAGGTGGATATTGGTGGCCACCTGCCTATTCCATGTAGACCCCCAACATTGTTTCTTTCAGTTTTTAGTTTCCTTAATTGTAGCACAAGTTACTATTTTTATCAATTTTTCATGTCTTGAACTTCCCGAGCCATTTTGAGGCCCTAAACAACGTTTTTTGGAAAATAGGAAAACATGAATCTTCAACTAGCGTGAGGGAGTGACATGGCATGCTACAAGTGCTAAGCCATGCTAGAGTGCTAGGGTGGCATGTGGCCAAGATGTGTTAGGTGCCAAGGTGTGCCAACATGTTCTAGGAAGTGTTGGGGAGTGTCAAGGAAACAAAAGGGAGCACTAAGTCAATTAATGCATGTAAATTAATGAATAAGAGTTTGTGACAAGAAGTGCCAATGAGCTCGAGGTGTTCTAAGGAGGGAGTAACAAGGTACATTGGGTAGTGCTAAGGCATGCTAGAGTCCAAAGCAACATGCCAAGATGTGTTAGGTGCTATGGTGTGCCAATGCATATCAAGGAGTATTATGGAGTGACCATGAAACACAAGGGAGTGCTAGTCTCAAATCCATGGAAATGAATGAATAAGAGTGTGTGATAGGGATTGCTAGTAAGTTATAGGTGTGCTAAGGAGGTAGTGACAAGGTATGTTAGGTAGTGCTAAGGAATTCTAGAGTTCCAGGGCGACATGGCAAGATTGTGCCAAATGCCAGAGTGTGGAAATCTGTGTGAGGGAGTGTCCCCTTGGCTTTCTTTGAGGTCAAGAGAGCCAGAGCTTTTCTGTATGGTTTTTTGGATAGCCAAATGTATTGTTCCCCATGAAGTTAGTGAGGTTCAACAAAACAAATAGGAGAGGCTTTCAGTAACTGCATAGTTGATGAGGTGGTTAAACTGAACTATCCACCATGAAAGGGCACAACCATGAGAGTAGTTATGGTTGAGAGATTTGCAAACACAAATTCCTTCCTGCCTACTATTATGGTCCATTATGTGAACCCTCCTTCCTTGTAAATAGTTAGCATGATAGTTTCTCCAGTAGATCCCTCACATTTCACATTTTTCCATATTGTCAAAACCTAATTTTGAGTGGTTCAATGAGGAAATCCCACATTGGTGATATAAAATGGGAAAAATGGCATTTTCAGGGGTTTCCATAATAGCAGCAAGATGCCTTCGATTGAGAGGCTTGACGAAACTTGCATCGATAAGTTGAACTTTCCCCATCCAACTAGGATGGTCTACAACCAAAATGTGAACCCATCCTAGGGTTTCAACCCATCAAGTGTTATATGCAGGGAGGTTGGAGGCTTGTTAGAGCCATTAAGGGTGTCCTATTGATTTATGAGGGTTTCACCGCATGTTAAGGTGTGTATCTACACAAGAGGATGGTTTCAAATGTGTTTAGTGTGTCTAATGTGCCATATGATATTATTATTTTTCATAGTCTCCACATCAAAGCCAATTTACATCGTTGATTTGTGTCTCCTTGGCCTAGGAATAAGAAACCCATACCATATATGTTAGGGATGAGTGTAGTGCGGATGTTGCTCTAAACGTTTGTGATAGGCAGAGATAGAGCTTGCCTGATATCTACATTTTACTTGTCTTCAATTAAGGGACAAAAATAAGCTTCTATGGCATAAAAGAAGGCATAAAAGAATCTAAGCACCAACAAGGGATGCAAACAAGTTCATCCAACATATAGAATTAACCAATTGGGATGATGTTACCACTATTAGTTGATTAGATTCAACCAAGAATTCCTTCCTGCTACCTAAGGTTTGCAGTGAAAACCTCTTCTCATCCTTACAACTATGATGAAAGGAATCGATCAGTGGGACTAGATCATATTATCTTAAATAAAAACCCTTATCATTTGGAATTTTGCAATATCCAAAATCCATTTTCGATGTATCTGATGACCATTATTTTTCTTCATCAAGGATAAAGAAAGAAGATTCTTCTTATTTAGTTAGAATGGAATTTCCTAAAATTGATCTCTGGGGATATCCAATAATCAACAAGAGAAATTCCAAATATATGTGATATAGATGACCTATTTGAGGTGTCCTTGATGAGATGAGTAAGCGCCATCCCGTAGTAGAGCTGCTAGTAGCGTCCAAGATGAGCCCTATTATATTATAAATTTTTTTCTCATAATGAGATAAAAATATGTTGTTGTTGGGCATTACACATCCAGCATGCATAAGTCTTGTGCGGAACCAAAAGTCATAGAAGAAGGCTAAACAATTGGCATGTGCTCAATAAATTTGTATTTTTTTGGGTTCTTTTAAATGAGTAAATTTTAGTGCTTTGGTCCAATAATAATATAGAAAATTCTCATTTTAATCTTAAAAAATATAAAAATATAAAAATTCTCATTTCTAGAACTTTCTGAAATTCAACTTGGTGGACCTCCAACTTGGAATGGTTGACCTCAAGTTGGAGAAAGGGAGACTTTGGGTTGGGCACAATATTATTTTGCTAATGAATTGGTTGGGTTCCCAAGTCGCAAAAAAAGTAAGGTTATGTATGAGGGTGTTAGTGTCAGTCAGTTTAGCCTATCACCAGTGATCAAATATGCTCTTATAAGGTGTTGTTAGGGTGTCAAGTCAAATATTTGTCATTTCAATGAGCCTTGAAATAAAACTTTGGTCACTGGCTAGGGTTATTTCCACTCTCTCAATAATATCATATGCCGATAACTTTCATCACTCAGTTGAGTCTACCATCATGAAAACATCATTAATATCACTTCAGTCACATCATCATGGTATCCATTTAGCTCAATGTCTTCATTAGGTCATTAGGGTTAAGGCCACAAAATTAGTCATTTCATGTATAAATCCGGAAAATGAGGAGTAACAATAGGTAAATTTTTTCACTAACACATGATTTCAAATGTAATTTATGTTTTTATATGTAATAATGTTCCTAAGGTTCTAAAGTTACAAGAAGAGTTCCTAAGGCTACAAAACTAAAAAGGAAAGTGAATTGGTGAGGTGGGCCATCCTTCCTCATTAATCACTTAGACACCAAAAGAAAAGCATAAAAGCACATGGAGGAGCTCATTCACACTCATTTGCACTTGTCTACCATCCTAACATCGAGCTCCCCACTCTCCTTTGCAAAAAATTGTGATTCCATAGCCCTTACTAGTAAAAATTGACTCTTGCTATGCGCAGAGAGCCTTCGTTGCACACCTCGACAGCACGTTGCGCACACAAAGTCTTCACTGTGCATGGGGTAGAGTTGTCCAAAATTGTTGCTTTACCACCCAAATTCATTTTTCAAAGATCCTCTTTGGTCATTTCATCCTCCAGACTCTATAACAAGTAAGTTTAATCATTTTCATGTTGCCTCATATGTCAAGAAATTGATCAAATACTTCTGCTCCTAGGGTTTACATGATTTTCATGGTTTTGATCCTCAAATGATGAGTTTCTGCCCTAAAACCTAGATTCCTTGTACCTACGCCTCTGTTTGTAGCTAATACACCATTTCCATCCATCACAAAGCCTTATCCCCTCATTTTCTATCATTTTCATCTAAACCCTAGTCTACCCTATTTCTTTCTAAGATATGCCCATGTTTTGGCCTTTTCCATCCCATCCCCTCACTCATTTCCCAAATTTGTTTTTCCCGTACTCATTGAGATCATCTCCTACCCTCCTAAATTTCCTTACAAATTTAGGCAACTCTTAATTCCATCATACCACCTCATTCCCTTACAGTGGCAAATTTCACATTTTTTGCTTGCCTTTTACCTAGGGTTTGAAGTATGGATCCTGACTCATCACCATCAGAGAAGAGGAAGTACAAGAAGGTGGGAAAGATACTAAGGTTTGAGCCCTATAATTTCAGTGTAATCACCTCCTCCCCATTTGTCATGAAATGCTTTGAAGATGTCAATTGTTAGGGTTTTGTCAAAAAGTGCAGAAAGTAGGTTACCATAAGCATCTCACAGGTATATTTTCCCTCACCTTAAAGGAATACAAGATCACCATTGCAGGGACTAATTTCATGTTTTCAGTGGATTCCATCTCTCAAGCTACATGCATACCAAACCATGGTGAAAACTAGCTCAAAGGCATGAACATAGACCTAGAAGAGTACAAACCCTACTTGAAATCACAATACAAAGGAGCTCACTCACATGTTTTCCCATTCAAATAATTGTTGGAGATATATGCACCATTGATGAAGGTTTTCATGAAGTTCTTCACATGTGAGGGTAGATTGTATAGGCTATATCAATACCACATAAGATGCCTCATGGAATTTATAGCTGCCAAGTGTCTAAATTTGTCCAACTACTTGTATAGGAGCCTAATCAAAATGTCTGAAAGGGTTAAATTGAAAGGAAAAGCACATTATCCCAACCTCTTTCACCATAGCCTAATAAAGGTTATAGTACTCCATCAGTTGACAGAGAAGAACATGAAATGGGACACCTTCATTGATGCAGCCTTGAAAACGCATATAACCACTTCACTAAGGCAGCACCAACCCATGTTAGTACATCCCATGGAGGTGGGGTCATCAAGAAAACATGATGAGGTTTCCAAGGCACCCAAGCCTAAGGTGACCAAGACATATCAAAGAGAAAAAAGGCTTGTGTTTTCTCCTCAAATTGAGGAAGGGACCAAGCCTACTACATTAGCAGAACAGGGATCACCATGACATCATGAGTCTTCTTTGCATGATGAGGAACCCATTGAGTATGAGTTATTAAGCATGACTTTGACCTATTTGATTTGGAGGCACATGATGAGCATCAAATGCTGCAACAAGTCATAAAAGAGAAGGATTCTCAAATCATGGAGCTCAAGGACAATTTGGAAAGGGCCAAATTCATCATTTCATTCCTTGAGCAAGAAAATAGTCAGCTTAAGGTAAAACAACTAGTCATGGAGAAAGAGCAATTCAAAGCCAATAAACAAGATATTAAAGGCAAGGAATTGGTGGACCACGAGGACACTAAGAAACATTAAGGACATGTGGCAAGGAAGATACCAAGCACAATGGGTCTTAGGAAGGCACTTTAGAGGGAAAGTGAACAAAAGCCACCAATGGAAGAATTAACCTTTGAAGATAGGATTTCCATGGAAATAAATGAGGGCAGGGATTTTTGGCTTTCCAAAGTCAAATGACACCTTGAGAAGCTCCTTAGAAAGGCCAATGGGGATAGCAAGTTGAAAAATAAAATGGTCATCCATTATTACACAAAGAATCAAGTTGCCAAGGTCATAATCAAGCAATTGAAGGAAAAACTCAAGGAAACCCTAATCATCCAAGAGGAGAAGGGTAAATTAGATTTTCTTTCTGATGCATCCATTATTGCATAGCATACCTCATCAGGCATCTATGGACACATTTTGGGAGGATTTGGAGAAAAAATTGTGTTTTGGTGCAAATTGATGCAGGCTTGAAATCTTTTGGCAATTTTCTATCTAGGAGCGCAGTGAGCTCACACTGCGCTTCTTCCTCAAGGCTCCAAATGATGGAAAATAAACATTTTTAGAAAGCTTATGACCCCCTCTCAAAACCCATTTTCCCACTTTCTTATTTCGGGCCTCCGTTTTCTAGAAATTTGCAAAAACGAGGCCAAAATCACCTTTTTGCCCCTCTTTTTCCATTTCGTTGCACATGTGGAGAAACCTTGGGAGAATGGCGATATCTCATCCAAAAATGGGTCATTTTGAGTGAAAAATACTCTAAAGACATCTAAGATCTCCCATATTTCTAAAAAATTCTTCAGATCCGGATTTTGACTTCATAAAGGCACTCAAAAATGGCTTCCAATCGTTGCGCACCAGAAATTTTTGAGATTTTTGTAAAATTTTCATTGTGTAATTTTTTGTAATTCCTAGTTTGACTTTGGTAAAAGTAAAAAAGTGTGAAGTAGATGAATGTGAGGGGTAAAAGTAAATGTAAATAATGGGTGGTTAGTTTTTTTAATTTGTTTTTATGTAAATTTGACCTCATTTATGAGAGAGGTTGGAGTCAAAGTAAATTGTAGAAGTTCTTTTTAACTTCCCTAGACATTAGGGTTTGGTTAGAACACCTCATGGAATAGTTCCTAGATTGATGGATTTGACCCCTGAGAGTGGGGAGATATTTTTTTTGTATTTATGTATTGGTTTCTCAGTGATAGAACGGGTTGTATTTCAGAGGAGAGAACTATTATATATTGTACTTGGACATTTTCTGGAAATCAAAGGACACAATTTGGAGCTATTATCTAGGAATTCATGTGCAGTAAGTTTGTGATGTTGTTTTTTCTCTGTTATAACTTTATATGAAAGATATTCATATTCTCTTTCCATTAATCAATTATTCAATGGTTTTCCTTACATTTTATGAACATAATTCTTTTCATAAAGCTTTGTTTTGATGGAAAAATCATTATGTGTTACTTTCTTTCTTGTTTAATGAATTCATGTTTCATGCTCATTAAGACATTTTGCTTCTTGTAAACACTACACTACACTAACAAACCTTAATATCCATTAGAAAAGTAATGCTACCTTGCTCCTTTATATATTTTCTGATGTAACCCTTTGATCCTTTGGCCTAGCTACCTGGTTTTTCTCCCTTATCCAACAACAAAACCCTAAATTTTCCAAAACCCACCTGAGCCTAGCTATTTAGCATAAAATACTTTATATTTTAGTCATCTCTTGATTGTGATTTCATAGAGAGATCCCTCTCTGGTTTGGTAGGGCTAGCTACCAAACTAAAATCTTGGTCTGTGGTTACCTCTATCGATCTCCTCATCAGCTTGGGGCATTGTGGAGGATAACAGAGGGCATGACAACTAGGGAGTGCCAAGGTGTTCTAGTGAATGTAAGGTTCCCAAGTCATGGAAAAATGTAATGCTAGTTGTGATGTCATCACTGCCAGTCTGTGTTAGTGAAGGGCATGCTAACATGTTCTAGATAGTATGAAGACATGTCAAACAAGCTAAGATGTGCCGAGTGTTAAGGCATGCCATGATATACAAGGGTGTGACAATGAATGCAAGGGACCGTCAATGCAATAAATGGGAGGAACAAGTTAAACTACAAGGAAATGAGCACATAGTAGGGTTAATAAGTCATCAATTTACCATTTCCATGAGGGGCATGCTAGGCACACCAACACTAGGTGCCAATAGGTGCCAAGTGCCAAGTGTGAATGCATTCTAAGTGTCAAATATTCCTCCATTTCTTCTCATCTAGATTCCAATAATTTATCTCAAATAACTTTAATATTAAGCCATGCCAAAGCATACCAAGTCGTCTCAATGCATGCCAAACATGCTAAGACTTGCAAAGTGCCAACACGTGCCAAGTGCCAATGTGCATCAGGGAGTGTGATGCATGCTATGAAGTGGCAGAGGATATCAAAGAATGCTAAGGTGTGCTAGAGAGTGTAAATGCATGATGAAGAGTGTTAGGGAGTGCTAGGAAAACACAAGGGAGAACTAGGTCAAAATGCATGCAAGTGAATGAATATGAGGGTGTTTCAAGGAGTGTCAACGAGTGCTAGTTGTCATGCCAAGGAGGGAGTGACAAGGTATGCTAAGCACAGGTAAGGCATGCCAGGGAAAATCAGGGCATGTCAAGAAGTGATGGAGTGTGCTAGGTAGTTTTGAGGTGTGCTAACATGTGCCAAATAGTGCCAAGGCATGCCAGGTGCTAAACATGCTAGGATGTGTAGGGTGCCAGAGTATGCCAATATTCATCAAGGAGTTTCAAGGCAACAAAAGGAATAACCAATCTAAAATGTAAGGAGATGAACACATAAGAGGGTTAATAAGTTGGGACTTTATCTTTTTGAAAAGGGGCATGCTAAGCACACTAATAATATGTTCCAATACATGCCAAGTGCCAATGTGTGCTAAGTGCTAATGTTTGTTAATGAAATATTATGCCAAGGTGTTCCAGGGCATGATAGGGACTACAAAGCATGCCAACACATGATAGGGGAGTGCTATGCTATGCTAGGGCATACCAACATGTGCTTGGGAATCCTACTCATGGCAAGATGTTCTAGGTAAAAAGATGTTCCAAGACATGCGAGGTTCCAAGGAATGTTAGTGTACTACTCCAAATCATGTTAAGGTGTGACATGAGTGTTGAGGAGTGCTAGGTCTCTCTCATTAATATAATTGAGTCAGATTTATTATGTATTAAATCATATAGTTCCTACACACATGAGTAGAACTTTATTTAAAGGAAATTTTCTAGATAGTAAACCTAATAGAGATGAATCATGTATTGAATCATAGGAAAACTATATTCTTATGACTTGAGGGAAAGGATACAAAATAATTACTTCTTAAAAAATTGACTGGCTATAACCACTATGACCTTGGAGACATAATGAAAAAGACTCCACAACAATGGTCTTAAATCATTATCTTTTGCAAAAAATATAGTAACAGGTACATAGCATCATAAAAAACTCATTGGAATGATCAATGATGATGAACATTTTGTGATTGTCACCAAAAGTAACCAAAAAGAGCATTGGTGAGGGTCAATAAAAGATCGTCACTAGAAGTGTCACGAAAGAGAGAATTAGTGATGAGCCTTTAACGATCCTCACCAAAAGTGTCACCAAAGAGAGAATTAGCAACGGGCCTTTAACGACCCTCGTTGGCTTGATGGGGCTTGACCCCAGTTCGGAGTTCATTAGCCAAACAAATTCCTACACTATTGGCCCTTTCGGCATTAGCCCACAGTGCACGGATTGAAGTCTCACCAGAAGCAGTAGGGGGGGATGTTGGAACCAAGTTTCGCACCCTTGAGATGTTTGAGGGGTTGATTTAGTCCAACTGTGCCTACCTTTGTGCAAGTCACTTCACACACTGTCCTAACCTATGATACCTTCACGTTTTGTTATAATTGTCCTCCACACAGCCCTAACCAGGGGCTGAGACATTGTTGCGTTGCTAGGGTAGCGATCAACACTATTTTCCCAAGTTTCACTACGTATCTTACTTATCTTCATACAATTGTTAGTTAACTTCACATAAACAAATACCTTAACTCACATTCACTTAATCTACATAGTTATATATGTTCACGCACCATATAGACAAAAGAAATGAAATTTATACGTAATATATTTGACATGAAAAATAGGAAATAAATACACAGAATTAATATAAAACTTCTCTTTATTAATGCTTCAACAGTTACAGACTCGACTTGCCCTACACACTCAGTTGCAGGGGTCTGTGCACTCAGCTGCGGACTACAATGCTCTATGCACTCAACTATAGAGCCTTCTCCTACTCTACAACCCAAAGACTTGACTCTACACTTATATCTTCCGCTATCCTTATTTTATGATCACTCATTTTTCCATTAAATTCTTTCCCAACTACTTGGGGCCTCGCTCTATTTATACAATTCCATGGTCCGGTAGATCTCTCTTGCCAACATTACATTACAAAATTGACGGTGGATAACCCTATGACTCATTTACAACTTCGTGCTTTGCACCCACAAAATGCAGAGTCTTTACATCGGATTTACACTTTCTAGCCAAAATCTGGGCTTTTAGCCCCAAAAATTCCCTTGGGGGATCCCACGCCCAATAGGTCCCTAACACAAACATCGTGACTTGCCCTCGAGTCACTTTGTTGGTGTGGAGATTTTCATGCAGAGACCTCCCAACTCTTCCTGGACTACTGCAAGATCGACAATGCACTAAGAAGCTGCTTGTTGCACTTCCTAGACGCATTGTTTAGAGAGTGTTGTAGCTTAACTATTGTCATGCACCTGTGCCTGAATTCCTTGCATCTGCATGAGATTGGCTTCAATCAAGGCTGTAATGATAAATGCCTCATTGATCCATGGTTGTACGTGTGCCTTCAAGACAACTTCCCTATGTCACACAACATTTACCTGCTCCTTGAGCACGTTTGCCTGTTGCATCTATGCGAGCCTCTGTGTAAGGGCCACGGACTGCGCGGTCCCTTTTATTTCATCATACTGTTGTTGCAACTCATGCACCTCTGTTTCTAAGTGTTGTATGTTTGGGTTCTCTTGCAAAGTGGTGAGGACCTCGAATGACTCTTCAAACAGTTTGGTGCAATCCTTCACTGCACTGTTGATCTCTGTTATTCTTGTTGTAATAACATTGGCACCTTGTTCCTTTACCTTGGGTGGATTTGACATCTGGGCCTTCAATTCAAGCTCAACTATCTAGAGGTTCAGCTCCAGCTAAACCTTAGCCATTTCTTCATTCGTCTCGTGCACTCCTACTACTAGCCTTCGGGTGCGTGCCTCCACTGATTCCTCTGCTGGGATGGCCAACTCAGGGACCATCTGGCAGGCTTTCTCAACCACCTGTACTATCTATCTATTCTGTGTCATGACCTCATTGCATTTCAGGCTCAATTGTTCAATATAAATTCATTTCTCGCTCATCACCTGGAGCGCGTGGCCCTCCCTGGCTCACAGTTCTGTAGTCACTCCATACTGCAGATCATAGAGCATCTCTCAAGCAAGCGCAACCATGTTTATCCCAAGTCATTTAAGGACACTAACCATAGGCCAGTTGGCCTCATTTTTTGTGACCAGTGCCCCCTTGACCAAGACTATAGTGTTGGTCATGTGGGCACGCAACATTTTCTCAGCTACGGTCGTGCCTACTGCGAGGCTGGTTGAAATAGTACTAGCCTGAGGGGTGAGCACCTACAATTCCTATATCCATGTCTGGAGGGCCCCAAAAACATGTGGTTTTCCTCCACAAACTGTTGGAGTGCTTCTGCAGCGACGTCCTGCACCGTCTCCCCTATGTCATGGAAATCTGCCTTTGTGAGGGTGATCGAGTCGAAAGAATTCTTTGAGGCCTTCAACTTCTTCCGTGACCCCACTTGCTCTCTTAGACGTTGTCATTTTAGTTGTGTGGACGCTGTTTGCGGGTCTGCGCCACCTTCCTCTGGATCTGTCTCCTATGTAGGCGAAGGCAAGTTTTCTCCCTCGCAGTCCTTCTTAGCTGCTCGTTGCTGCTCTTCTACCATGTTCATAATGTCATGTTCCTCTTGCGGCTTGGTTGCTGATGCTTCATTCCTCCTCTTCTCTGCCAACTACGCCATCTGCAGTTTTTCCTCCTTCTTCTTTCTTTGTGCAACGGGCTTCTCTGATTCCACTATGGAGCTGTCTGGAGTGCGCCACTCCGGTGGCCACGACCCAAGCACAGTGAATATGACATCGTCTATGGCCAGGTAAGGTAGCTCATTACATTTCTTCACAAGGTCGTTATGTGCCCTGATATATACATGGTGGAAGTCTGCCTTGAACATTGCAAAGCTCTGTAGATTGTTATAGATAGTGGGTGATAATTGCAGCTTGCAGTTAATCCCCATTATGATTTCCATGTCCATGAACACCCATAATATCTTGTTATCTCTGATCCTCTGTGCATATTTAGTTGCCCATATTGAAGTGTACTTCATTGCCTCTTGAAGATCCTTCATAATCATTGGGAACTGGCTTTCCTCGGGTAATTCCCAAGCCACTAGCACTATGGATAGCATAAGCCATGCATAGTGGAAATTCTTCCCTTGTTCCTATCCCTCACGACAATTTTCCAGGAATTCCCAACATAAGTAATCTGCCCAGTTAAAATGGACCCCCTCTACACATTGCACGACATGTGCAACCACTCGCATGGGAACCTCATCTGCAGGGCACTTCAGCATCACTTTCCCAGCCAATATCTGCGTTGCAACTTTGACTGCAGCGTTATTGATACTGGAGATCATGTACCCTCTCTTTTTCTTCTCCAGCTTGAACCTTTTATTCATGGCCTCCGCGATAGCCAAATCATCACTTTTACCCTTAGATATGTTTTTTGGATCCTCCCATTTGCAAGCGAGATGAATAATTTTGTGAATTAGGTGGTTCGTGATGGGGATGGGCTCCTCCAGCCACAAACACCCATCATGCACCAGGCAGAGTAGCTGCCTGATGACAAAGATACTCACTGGGGCACGATGGTAATGGGGCACCAAAAGTAGGTTTAACAACCTTGATTTCTCTATTCCTCACAACCACTTGTGTGGCTTCATCTTTATGACTCCCACCACTATATTTTTCTTTGGCCGCATTAGCTATGCGGTTGCTAGATGTGGGAATTTCTTGTGGTCCAGAAGATCCCAGTCTTCAAATTTTAGAATCAGCACCCATCCCAGTGTGCTCCATCAAAAACAATATCATCAGGTAGTCGCGGAGTCTGTAGAGAGCCCTTGCTCTCATCTAGGTTCTTGGGCACTCTTGCTTTCCCCTTTTGTGAAGGAACATATGCAGGAAACCTAGTCAGAGTCCGCGCCCTGGGTTTTTTTCTCCATTTGTTCATCCTCCTCCTCTTCCAAAAGGATTTCCTCAAGGTCTTCCTCCTCCTTATCGACTTCCAAATTGATCACATTCCCCTTTTCTTCCATGGTAACTTTAGTTCTCAGTAGGTTTTAGGGGACACACACACTAGTACCATAGCTTTCTTATCTTTCTTGGGTCTCGGCATGCGTGGCGATTTAGGGATTTTTGCGACTATCCCGACATTTTATGGGGCATCTCCTGTTGTCATGACCTACGTGGCTTCTTCAACGGTCATCTCTATGATATCCATGGATTTTTCAAATGCTACCATATTTCTATTCCACAAATCTCTCAGCGGCTTAGGTAAGTGCTCAAATAATTCCTTCGACTTCAAAAGATTGAACAAATCGGGGTTCATCAATATCTGGGCACATAATAGCTCAATTCTCAAATGGCCAAGTATTTCTTGTTGGGTAGCCCTTTGCAATTTATAGTGCATTTGAATTCGAATTTGACCTTTCCGCTAAATCCGATCCATTAATGCTCGCTTCGCAGCAAATTTTCCCAAATCTAGCCGATAAAGTTCACCTTAAATACTTGTCACCCACTCAATTTGGTCTCAAAACAAGCATCACATTGTGAATAGTGACTATAACAGTCAGTTTCTAGCCAATCGACGTGACAACGTAGCTACCCTTGTGCTGTCACGGACCCTATGACGCCTCGCTACTGCATGTAGTCCTAACATTGTGTAGCTTTCGAGCAGAGTAGTTTATAGTCCCATGCCTCCTTTCAGCTACCTGGAGCACTAAGACTGTGCTTCCCACAGCTATTCCGATGGGTGGGTCACTTGTGTAAGGCTTCAAACGACTACCATTTACTTTTCTTAGGAAGAGTTCTCCATTTAACTTTACCAACTGCACCGTGCCACCATCTGTGATTTCCCTAATAACATACGGTCCCATCCCATGCAGCAAACTAAGAAACTCTTAGTAGTGGTCCCCAAGTCTTTCAATATAATCGAGCTCATCCTACTCTATGACTATGGTCTTTCTATCAAGGAATTCCTTCTTTATTCCTTCGTCAAGCCTCTTGAATTCCGCTTCCACCATGGTGCTTTTCTCCCTCAACCAAACTCTTGCATTCATGATTTCTTTGAGCCTAAGATCACCCTGCTAGATCTCTTCATTGATTCCCAACCATTCTTATTCGGGCTCTTCCAATGGCGTGAGCCTTTCTTCTAGGGCTCCACGGTCTGTTACCCTTGCGAGCACCACTATGTGCAGACTAGACATGATAGAATCCATAGGTATTACGACTTCTACTCCATCAACCAACTGAAAAGGCGTCTGCCCAGGTACACACAAGTCCCAATCACTTCGCTACAAGTTGCATACCTTGTTCAGCATGTTGCACACCTTGTCAAATGCTTCCATGTGGATAACCTTTTGTGTGATTTTTCTTCCCACATATTTTTTGTCCAACAATAAGAACCAACCACATATCTTGCCCCTCAAATGCTTATTGACCATACCTCTTAGTGTGGATTTTACACGCATCTGTGTAGGTTGTTTTCCATATGTCGGCATCCACCTCGCTAGATGTGCACATGGACCATCATGCCCATTTTATTTATCTTCCAATTGCACTCTCAGCTTCCCAAACCATGTGCACATCATCCTTCTACATCCGCGCCAGTCATCAAAGCTCCCTTTTTTTATACCCCACCACCTCACAGGTGTAGCACGCAATACCCAATTCAAGGCCTTGAAGCATTGCTTTTTTGACACCTCCCTTTCAAATTTTTCCAAGAAGGTATCTACCTCACTTAACCCATCATAAGTAGGCAGGTCTCTTACTTCTGTCGATACGCAGCGTAGTAACCTTGTCATCATATTACAATTCAGTGTAGTCACTTGACCTAGGTTGTCATTGATGTCAATATGGAAATATTCTAGATACTAGATGATGATATGAAGCTAGGGGGAAGCTAAGCAGATCCATGAAGAGATAGGAGCAAGGCCATCAGGATATCCAAGTTGTAAGCAAGAGTCTGTTAATGGAGAGTTAACAAAGGAGGCATATCAAATTATATTGCAGAATATTAGAACAAGAGAGGCATGTCAAAAAAGGTAGAAACCATCAAGGTATGAAGGTATCAAGAGGTCATTGAAAGACATTTCAAAGCCAAAGTAAGACATTGGAACAAGAGGAGCCATATTGGAGCAAGAGGAACCATATCGGAGGAGAATTGCATGTAATACATGCCCAAGAAGAATCAAGAGGAAGAATTCATCAAAAGAGGAGTCAACATGCTAGAGGAGGCAAAATAGAGCAATCAGAGCTACAAGAGGAGCCATATATATATGCCATATATACATATTCCAAAGAAGAACATATCGAAGGAGAAAACAAGTAAAACAGAGGAGAAAATGGAGCAAACAGCCCTATTGGAGGAAGCAGAGAACAAAACAGAGCTATTGGATAGCTATCAGACGAGAAAAGAGAAAAACAAAGCTATCAGAGAGCATATATGGATGCATTTACACTATCGGGAGCTATTGGAGGAGGAAAGAGAAAAACATAGCTATCAAAGAGCATATATGCATGCAAATATGCTATTGGAGCAAAGTATGGAAAAGAATGCCAAAGAATACACTATCAGTGGCAAAAAGCATGTATATGCATGCAAATACATAGTGGAGGCCAAAACTCATATATATATGAATTTACACTATCGGAGGTAGAAAACTTGGTTGTATTGCAAATACACTGTCAGAGGCCGAAATCATAGGTGTATTGGAAATTATTATAGGCATAATTTTTAATGCTATCGGGTCCATAGAACCCATATAGCATCACCCCTGTGTATTTACTTGTTTATTTTCGAATGCCATTTACACAAAGAAATCACGCTAAACACTTAGCGGGTTTGGGAAAGCAGACTTGAAATTTTATGCATGGGAGTGTTGAGTCTTATCGGGTCTGACACATATTATCGCATCACTATAAGTAAGAGGTCTACATTAAGGTCTAGACCTGAACCTTTGGGATGTGTGATTGTCGACATATATCACATCGACACTTCGGGAGCGAGAGTTATAAAGTGTTAAACGGCCTATTGCAATCATTGATAGCGATTAGTGATATTGCATCGGACCTCCGCCAAGGGCAAGGACATATTGTGATGAATGTTGCGGACCTGATGCAGCATTACAATTGACTTAATGCTATATCGCATCCACCATGTCATAAGTGACCATTGCAACTTATAAAGGGATGGTGCGATATGCTACGACTGTTGATTGTGATTTCACCGCAGACCCAATGCAGGTATAGATGAGGGTGCAATAAATTTGAAGTCCACCCTTTAACGTTTTTGCCAGTTTTTTCTCATATTTCCTGTGTATTTGAATATTTTCCTTGCGTGGGGTTTGAAGGGAAAAAATTCATTAAGAAATGCTCCCGATAGTTCAGGAGGCTGAACTAAAGCCCATTGTGATTGCAATTGGGACGTGACATGTTCGTTAAACAAAAATGTCTCTGTGTATGCCTATTATCATTGAAAAAATGGGGCTCTATTACAACTTTAACATACAACAATTTTCTCTCTGTGTATTATTCGGTCCTCTCTTATGAATGAACGTGTCCTATGAGCATTGGTAAACCTCAATAGACAAAGGTAACCAAAGAATTGAGAAGTCGAAGAAGTAAATCCAGCACAGAGGAATCCATAGGAACTGAGGATTAAGTGAGGCAGAGGGAGCTACAACGACCGAAAAGCCAAAGAAATGAAGGAGAGGGAAGCCAAAGGACAAGCTAGGGTAGAGGGAGTTGAAGTGAGTGCTGAGGAAGCCGAAGAGCCAACAGAAAGCGGAAACCAACAGTTAGAGGCATCAAAAATGTATACAACAACAAAAACAGAGAATAAGTTGTGTTGAAGGTGGTTGTGTTGCTGAAACAGTTGGAGGAAATAGAGGCAGCTGGAGAGGGTCCAACAGAACAGAAAAAGGTTCGAAGAACCAACAGGACAGGAGATAGTCGAAGGGGAGAAGTAGTCAACAGAGAAACAGTCATGCTGAAGCATTCACTATGACAATAAGAACATATGCTTGAATAGAAAGTTGGCTCTTATGGAGATCCTAGTGTAGCTAAAGCTGTGTGGAGACATTATCAGAGGTCATTCAGCCTATTGGAGACTTTGTGTGAGCAATATGAAGAGTTGTAAGGACTCCTTCATAAGAAGATTGGCTATCATCGATGTTGTAGCATGGAGACTACAGTGAAGCTATAAACAGACATAACTCAGTAAAGAAGAGTTCTGAGAGTAGAACATTACTATCAAACATGCCTTGACAAGATTGGGTTGGAACCCTTGGGGCTGATGCCTCAGAAGTAAGAAGGATTGGAGTCGTTGGGGCTGATGTCTTAGAAGTAAGAAGGACTGGAGTCCTTGGGATTGGTGCCTCAGAAGTAGGAAGGATAGGTGTCTTTGGAACTAGTGTCTCAGGAGCTAGAAGGATTGAAGTCATTTGGAGTTGGTGCTCCTAAGTCCAAGATTGGTGCCTTGGAAAAATAGAGTTGGAGCTCTGGAGGATGGAGCCTCAGAAAAGTCGAATTTGGTGCTTAGCAACTGATTACAACCACTTATATATTGTGTCTATTTTACTATAAAGGTTATATTAATAAAATCATTTATTCTTGTTGTTCATCTTGTGTTCTGAATATAAATGTTTTAACTGGTAAAACAATAGTTGAAAAAATAAATACTAATTCACTCCCCCTCTCAGTATTTCCAACAATTTGTATCAGAGCCAATTCCTTCATTCAAAGACTAATAGCTTGAAGGTTGATCTTTAGAACACAAATGGCAAAGTCAAGGAAGAAAGTCTCAAATCCTCCCAAGGATGTGTCTCCCTCTACTACTAAGATAGTGTTATAGCTCCAAATCTCACTATTATGGTTTGTGATGCTGCACCCATGGCCTAGGGCAGGCTCTCCTTCCAGACCTGGTCCAAAATCTAGAAAACAGTGTTTTATTCCCTGTACGCGACATTGCCCTGAGTTAAACGCGTGTATACGCGGGTTCATATATACCCAACCCGCGTATATGTATTAAAAGACTTAAAAAAATATAAAACTCCTTATTTTCGGGTGGAGATCGCGGGTTTTACCTGCTGATCACCTGTTAGTGCCCATGGCCACAACTGTTCCCAACCAATTCCTAACTAAAAAACTACTTTGGAATTAGTATAAAAAGACACCAAAGGGAAGGCCTAAGGTAGGAGAGAAGAGAGAGAAAGGTTATTATACTAAGATTTCCCCCTGATCAGGTCTGAAGACCCTGTGCCTTCTTCACTTCCCCCATTTGTACAGGAAACCTTTGTTTCCTTGTGATTTGATGTTCATCCCTTAGTTATGACATCTTGGAGTGAGTATTGGAAGGAGATCTACTAGAGGCTTGAGGCGGGACGGATCCAGAAGGAGGCTGAGCTTTGAGCCTGCAAAGGTTGCTCTGGTGATATTGCTCTTTTTTGTGCTATTCTATTTGTCTAATAAAGAAACACGTCTTGTTCTCGATATGCTTCTTTCTTTATGTTAATGATGTTCATGTTTGAATTTCATGTATGAATAGATGTCTAAAAGTTTATAACTAACTCCTTTCTTGTATAACATAAAGATGATTTTCATATAAATCTTTGTCCATATACTGCTGCATTCTTTGGAATTGTTGGTTTTGCAGGGCAAAGGAGCGGAAGGGACGTGAAGAAGGGTTTGGACCCTTGAGGAACTACCCGAACGTAGGACCTGAGGTACGTCCCTCTCACCTTAGAAATAGCTTTTTCTAGCATAATGGCTGTGTGTGTGCATGTTTCTTGATTTAGACAACTTTCAGTCTGCTAGGGTTCCACCCAAAAGCCCTAGGGGATAAAATCCCGCAACAGAACTGGCGACTCCGCCGGGGAACAGCACTCTTGTTGTTCCTAGTTGGGTGTTTGTCAAGCCTATCAGGGCTCAGTTGCTTGCTGGTTTATTGTTATTGTCTGGTCTGTTTGTGACTTATGAATTTTACCAGTTTCTTGAGTCCCTTTTTTATTTTTCCTGAAATATTATATACACGCTGTTTTGCTTAGTTATAGAAGCGTATAAACGCTTGTTGTCTGAAGTAAACCCGCGTATACGCAGGTTTCCTCAGAAACAGTCGCGTATACACGTAGTCTGCACTAAGTACAGTCGCGTATACCTGGCAACTTTCAGTATTTATAAATCTTTTTGTCTCTAGAGTGTGCCTGGTGCTTTCAGTGAGTTTTGAACAGTAATCTTTGTCAGTATCAGTTCTTTGTTTTACAGCGAGCATCCTTACTCTGATTTCTCTCTAATTATAAGGAGTTTCGGTCTTGGTTTGTGTTTGCAAGTGTCATCATCTTTTTGCTAAAAACACGCAAGGTTTCTTGATTGGAATCTTGACTGCTCTGAGTGATCAGAGCAGAAAGATTGTTATCAATCTTTGTGTTCAACTTTGCTTTTTGGTGACTTTTTGTTTGCTTAATGAAATCGACTTTTATGACCATTTGCTTCTTTGTTTCATCAAAGTTTTCATTAGATGCTTTATTGAAATTGTCTTTTTGATATTTTTTGGTCTTTGTTACCAAAGCTTTCCTTGCTACCTTCCATTGTCAAAAAAGCCTTTTTGAGCACATTTGTTTTTGTTGAGTTTTCATTCTTTGTTGGATGTCAACTTGCAAAAAGTTTTTCTTGCTTGTTGTTTCAATCGTGAAGTGTTAGTTTTTGTTGAGAGCATTTCAAAAGGACCCTTTTGTTGCTACTTTCAAGTGAACTTTTTGAAAAGTTTTAGTTTTGCTTTCTTGAATTTGCTTTTCATTTAGTTTCCTTTTGCTGAATGAAAGTGTTTTTTGTTATCTTGAGTTTTGATTTTAGTATTTAGACGAATTGTAGCATCTTTGATTCCATCTAAATATTGTAAGTGGCAAAAAGAAAATTTGGTAAACAAAAACAACTTTTATTTCTTGTTAGAGTAGTTTTCAAATCTTGCATCAAGCATTTAGTCTTGCATTAGGATAAATTTGCATCTCTTTTGGCATAAAATAGATTTGTTAACTTTTGAGTGTGAAGTGTGAAGGAATAGAAAAGAAAAGAAAAGTTTGTTTCATTAGAAGTTTCCTTCTGAACCCTGTAGAAGATTACTTTTCATCGAAAAACAATGACAAAGTGCATACGCATATAGTTAAGTTTTATTAATCTTTTTTGCGTCAAAAAAACACACCACGAGTTTCACTTCCATCATCCTTTTACTTAAAGAACAACCCTTAAAATCAAGCGCTAATTAAAATAAACTAGAACTTTTTCTTTTAAGTTAAATACATAAACAAGTTTTAGGATTTTAGGGCCTTGGAATAGGCGAGTGGAGAGTTAACTCTCCAAGGCCATATTAAACGTCAAAACATAGGAGTCTGATTAAAGAGAGAAAATCCAATAGCGTTAGGAAGACCAGGAAAGATCCGGATCTAGGAGTTAAGCGTGAAGGTCTGTGAAGACAGGGAAGAGAGATACCCCCTCTCCTACTTGTCCGAACTTACCTCAAGACCGTTCCGCCTGGCTTCTGCG
>APFE031094781.1:7038-71624 GCA_000404065.3 Pinus taeda | reverse complement strand
ATTACCATGAAATTTGAATAGCATATCAATAGTAGAGAGCATTTGAGTGTGTTAAATAGGGTTTGGGAGGGGGAAATGGACCCCAAATAACATTTAGCTAATTCATAAAACACCCTTAAGTCCAAACCAATCAGCAAACCCCTTAAAATTTCATTAAAATAATGTTAAATTGTTGTTTTAGTGGGTTATGAGCCATTGTTTGTGACTCGACCGAGTCAGTACGGGAAACGGCCGAGTTGGTCGAGTCAACCATGATTCGACCGAGCCGTTTTTTGTAACGAGTCACTCCGGAGGGCAATGGAACGGACCAACTCGACCGTTTCCGTTTCAAAACGGCCATTTTTTAATACTATGCTATCAACTAACCAACTATCAAATGAATCTGCAAAAGAATAACTAAAAAGAGCAAAAACAATAAAATACTCTAATTGAATTTCTCCTACATTATCTTTATATTTTGCATTTCTTGTTTTCTTAAGATGCTCTTTATTTTGATTTTCAGAAGAGTCTTTTCTATAATCATATTTGTTTTTGAATCTAAGTGCTCTTCATCTTTCTTTACAGTCACAAGCAAAGTGACCATGCTTTTGACAGTTAGAGCATCTAACTTTTGAAATGTTTAAATTCCCTTTATTTTATTTGAAAGCAAAGTTCTTTTTATTACCTTTTTTTCTCTTGTCATAGGATGTAAAAACAGTAAGTTCTCCTTCATGATGTGAAATTCTTCTTGAATACACTTGACCTCCTCTTGAATACACTTTCCCAGGAGCTCATGAAATGTGGGAATAGTGTTGATGTTGTTTATGGTGGTGATAAAAGTCTCCCACACAGGAGAAAGGCCTCCAAGCGCAATCAAGACCATTTCCTTGTCGGGTACAACTTCACCATTTGTTGACAGTTGATTCCTAATTTTAGTCATTCTCATGAAGTATGTTTAAATTCCCTTTATTTTATTTGAAAGAAGAGTTCTTTTTATTACCTTTCTTCCTCTTGTCATAGGATGTAAAAACAGTAGGTTCTCCTTCATGATGTGAAATTCTTCTTGAATACATTTGACCTCCTCTTGAATACACTTTCCCAGGAGCTCATCAAATGTGGGAATAGTGTTGATGTTGTTTATGGTGGTGATAAAAGTCTCCCACACAGGAGAAAGGCCTCCAAGCGCAATCAAGACCATTTCCTTGTCGGGTACAACTTCACCATTTGTTGACAGTTGATTCCTAATTTTAGTCATTCTCATGAAGTATGTTTAAATTCCCTTTATTTTATTTGAAAGAAGAGTTCTTTTTATTACCTTTCTTCCTCTTGTCATAGGATGTAAAAACAGTAGGTTCTCCTTCATGATGTGAAATTCTTCTTGAATACATTTGACCTCCTCTTGAATACACTTTCCCAGGAGCTCATCAAATGTGGGAATAGTGTTGATGTTGTTTATGGTGGTGATAAAAGTCTCCCACACAGGAGAAAGGCCTCCAAGCGCAATCAAGACCATTTCCTTGTCGGGTACAACTTCACCATTTGTTGACAGTTGATTCCTGATTTTAGTCATTCTCAGGAAGTATGTTTGAACCATCTCTCTCTCCTCTATTCATCTTGATGTCATTCCGTTGATTCTTCAAGGCAATAATTTGGTTCAAGTTACTGATTGCAAACATGACAATTAGTTTCTCATACATTTCTTTAGCTTTCTTCAAACCAGAAACATAAGTAATGAGATTATCACGAGAATCAAGGATAATTTTCCTAGCTTTGATTTCACTCTTTTTATGTTTGAATTTGACAACAGCACTTGAATTCTCTGGTGGATCAGCTATTGTGCCTTCAACATACTCCAAAAACTCATGTTCTTCAAGAGCGATATCTAGCCTTACTTTCCATGGACCAAAGTTTGAAGCATCATTCAAGTTCTCCTCTACCTTGAAGTAGGACCAAGTCATCTTGATCAAAAAAACTTTGGCAGCAAGTGGGGTCTCTTCAGGTGATCTCTGGTCTACTTAGACTTGTCTTCACCAAGGCTCTAATACCATGTTAAAATCTAAAAGTTTTATGCAGAAATTTAAAAAAATATTTGCAGAAACTTGAAAGTTCTATGCAGAAAAGTGAATGTACTTGCATAAAATTGAATGTACTTGGCCGAAAACTGAATGTATTTGGCAGAAAATTGAATGTACTTTGCAAAAAACTGAATGTACTTTGCAGAAAATTGAATGCACGTTGCAGAAAGTTATATAATTTGCCGAAAATTGAATTACTTTGTTGAAAGTTGAATATACTTTGTTGAAAATAGCAACAAGAAATGCTAAAAATAGCATTCAGTATATTCCAATTTTAGTTTGTCCTTGAATTAAAATTCGAATTTAGTCTCAACAGCTGCATGTAACATAATTAATTAATTCATCTTGAGTTAATTAGTTGGAGAAATTCAAGCTAGAAGTCTTTGTGAAGTCATGCAACAATTATCCCTTAAATTAAGGAGATTATCCCTTAATTAAAAAGATAAGGATGAGTTATATTTGGATTGTAATTAGTTAGCTCAATTAACTAAGTCAAGTCCAGTAAAATTAGTTCCAAACTGTTGGAGGAACTAATTGTGAGTTCAGTCAGTTAATGCATGCATGCATGAAACTAGTGTACTCCAGATAACAGAATATTCTCTCATAAATAACTCATGCATGTCAGTTCAAACAAAGACCCAGTTGAGATTAATGACAGGGACAGTGCACTATCAATTGGAGGAATTTTTCTATAAAAGAAACTCATCCATGCAGAAAGAACAAGGTTCCTTGAGGATTGCGTAATTTTACAGGGTGTGAGATCAGTGTGAGTGATCAGTGTTACACTTGGTAACAGTAGGATCACCCAAAAAAACTCCGCAAGGAAATAGGAGGCCTGGAGGGCAGAGGATAAGGTTTGTGAGAAGCCTTGTTAACCTGTGAGCATCCAGGAGGATTGTACTAAGAGCTGGCTAGCTGTAAGAGCTAAAGCTTTGTGTAATCTTGATGTATTTCCACCTTGTATGATAATACAGATAGCAGGGTTTTTAGCTGAGACTTTCCCCAAAGTATTCTTTTGTGTTTCATGTGTATTTATTCTTCTTCTCTATTAGATGTGTTATGTTTGATCTTGCTCAAATCGATTAAGCCTCCGCAAGTTTGATTGTAGAAGTAGATTAAGTATTTTGCTTTAGTATACTGCATTATAAGGTTAATCTACAATGAGAATTTCTACATAGGATCAGAGCAAAAGTGATCAGAGCTGTGAACAGTATACTGAGAAGAGAATTCGAAGTTTGAAGTTTGGGGTTGCAAGTACAAGCTGGTCAATGGCATTCTATAGCTTGAGACTCGAGTATGCCTTGGATGGCAACTCGAATTACATAGCATGGAAAGATCACATGGAGGTTGTATTAGAAGACAACAGCTTGAAGGATTTCATTGATTGAGAAATTCCAAAGCCAGCTTCAACTAATGCACAAGAGTTGGCTGAATGGAAGAAGTGTGTGGCGAGGGCGAGACAGATCATCCTTGAGGGAGTTCGAGACCATATTGTCTCGAGTCTCCATGGGAAGGATACTCCATATTCAATGTGGAAGACATTGAAGGACCTCTACCAGAACAGTAGCGACTAGAGAAAATTGGCACTCAAGGATAAGCTTCGGAGAATCAAGATGGAGAACAACGATACTATTTCTACATATCTGAACAAGCTCACCACCTGCAGAGATGAGCTTGGTAGTGTGGGAATAATTACAGCCGACGATGATATGGTGAGCCTTGCTCTCCTCGGTCTTCCTAAGAGCTGTCATAGCTACCAGGACTCTGTGAATGGAAGAGAGAAACTGTTGAATTGAGAATGACTGTGGTCAGATCTGATGCAGGAGGAGATCAAGAGGAGCACCAGAGATGCTTCTTCATCCAAGGATGATGAAGAAAATCTAGCCTTAGCAGGTAAGGCAAGGAAGGGAAGGAGAAGGATTCTCATTCCAAATCGAATTCTTCTCATGGAGGGAAGAAGGTTGACAAGTCTAAAGTGAGATGCTTTAATTGTCATGAGATGGGTCATTATGCAACTAATTGCCCATCAAAGAAGTCCAAAAAGAGATCCTTGGAAGGATCTGAAGGTGAGGCATTGGCCTCCCCGTTCGAAATGGACTTCACCCTCATCGCATGCATGGTGTCGTCTTCGATGATGGGTTGTGGTTGGTTTCTTGAGCCTCATTCCACATGATCGGCGTTAAAAGTTTATTTAGTACCTTGGAGGAGAAAGACCTCAAGATACTCATAGAGATGGGTGACGATGAAAGGTTTAGTATTTCAGGAGTGGGCACGGTTGCTTTTCAGAGGGAGCATGGAGCTCTCATCACCTTCACAAATGTGAAGTATGTGCCTGGACTGAAGAAGAACTTGGTATCGATTGCGATGTTGGAGGACAAAGGCTACGATGTTGTCTTCAATAAGGGAAAGGTTTTCCTTAAACACATCACCATGGGACAGGTGAAGCAGATCGGTTCACGAGTCAAGAACCTATATGCTCTTGAGGTTCAAGATGCATACAAAGCCTTGAGAAGCAAGGCAAAAGTTAGAGACTTGGTGGTTGAGAGGGAGGGTAAATTACAGCTCAACATGCAGTCCCAGAGGAAGTCTCAGACAATTGTGGAGAAGCCAAAATTGGAGATGCTTAGAGGAGACCAAGTGGAGGCATCCACTCATGTAGAGACCTCCGGTAGGGGGAAATTTCAAGCCAAGTCAGCAGAGGGATCACATGCAGCCATACCTCTAGGTGTGAGGTGGGGCAATGTAAAGTAATAGTCCCAAGAAGGCTGAAATTGGGCAGGGTCCACTGAGAGGATTTATCCCATGGATTGTACCTTGCTACGGGAGCCCAAAGTACATAGTAGCGGGAGGAATTAGTGGGATTGATGCACTCAAAAATCAAAGTGACAGAGGCTAGAGCAGTCAGATACTAAAGAGCACAGAGAAGGATTGACAACAATGCAGAAAGGTTGAGTCAACAGAAGCACAGAGTTTTCAATCGACAGAGGCAATAGCAGTCAGAGACTTTGATGACAAAGACATCATTTTGATTCAAGTTGGATATTTTTTTGTTTCTGAGTTGCTAGAGCAACAACACTAGGGAGAAGTGTTGCATGCAAAACATTCCAAAGGTTCAGGATCGGGATCGAGTTGAATTCCTTTCTTGTTGAAAGGGAGTGTTGAAAATAGCAACAAGAAATGCTAAAAATAGCATTCAGTATATTCCAATTTTAGTTTGTCCTTGAATTAAAATTGAGAATTAAAAATTCGAATTTAGTCTGACCAGCTGCTTGTAAAATAATTAATTAATTCATCTTGAGTAATTAGTTGGAGAAAATTCAAGCTAGAAGTCTTTGTGAAGTCATCAAACAGTTATCCCTTAAATTAAGGAGATTATCCTTAAATTAAGGAGATAGGATGAGTTATATTTGAGTTGTAATTAGTTAGCTCAGTTAACTGAGTTAAGTCCAATTAAATTAGTTCCAAACTGTTGGAGGAACTAATTGTGAGTTCAGTCAGTTAATGCATGCATGCATGAAACTAGTGTACTCCAGATAACTGAATATTCTCTCATAAATAACTCACATGTCAGTTCAGATAAAGACCCAGTTCAGATTAAAGACAGAGACAATGAACTATCAGTTGGAGGATTTTCCTATAAAGGAAACTCATCCATGCAGAAGGAACAAGGTTCCTTAAGGATTGCGTAGTTTTATAGGGTGTGAGATCAGTGTGAGTGATCAGTGTTACACTTGGTAACAGTGAGATCACCCAGAGAAACTACGCAAGGAAATAGGAGGCTTGGAGGGCAGAGAAGAAGGTTTGTGAGAAGCCTTGTTAGCCTATGTGAACCTAGGAGGATTGCATTGAGAGCTGGCTAGCTGTGAGAGCTAAAGCTTTGTGTAATCTTGATGTATTTCCACCTTGTATGATAATACAGATAGCGGGGTTTTTAGCTGAGGCTTTCCCCAGAGTATTCTTCTATGCTTCATGCGTATTGATTCTTCTTCTCTATTATATGTGTTCTGTTTGATCTTGCTCAAATCGATTAAGCTTCCGCAAGTTTGATTGTAGAAGTAGAGTAAGTATTTTGCTTTAGTATATTGCATTATCAAGTTAATCTACTGTGAAAATTTCTACATACTTGGAAAAAACTAAATGTACTTTGCAGAAAATTGAATGTTCTATATTGTTACAATTACTTAGAATGCAGATTTCTTCTTCACAACTTTTGAAATCAGCAATTGTAGATAAAACATAAACTTAAGGATAATATGAAGACAGTCAAGCACAAATATGAGACACTAGGAGTTAAGTCCAATGACCAAGGGAAAACCCACAAGGAAAAAACCCAAATGGTTCTTTTTCTATTAGATTTCTTCAATTGCTTAGTAGAGTACACAGAGAGAAAGAGAATGAGAATGAATAAAGTCATCAATGTCTACTCAACTTGCAGCTGAAGTGCTCTTACGCTTTACTTGAAGATCTCCTCTTTCTTTTGATCATATCTTGTCCTTCACACTTGCTCCAGTTCTTCCCTTGCTCTTACTCTTCACTTGCTCTCACACTTCTCTTGCACACATTCAACACTAGCTCTCTTTATTCACAATGAACATGATTCATCAACTCTCACTTGCTCTTGCTTAAATAGATGAGAAAGGAGAGGAGTTACAAAATGAATTCATGTCTTGAGCCAATAATAGGAGAATCAAATTCCATGAGGGACGAGTTACTTGAGGAGAAGTGTAACTCATCCCAAGATTAGAGAGAGAGGTACACATGTCTTGAAGAGTTACAATTCAAAATTCAAATTAAGGAGGGAGAGAGTTACACTTAAACATGACAGAATATTTGGTAAGATTTACAAATCGAATTGAATGAGGGAGTTACAAACGCATTTTAACAAGTTACATTTTTGCCATACATTGAATTAGTGAGGGAGAATTAAATTCTCTTAAGTGTGGAATTACTATTTTATTCCAAGAGAGAGGTTCAATTTGTAAAGTAAGAAATTCTCAATTTAATTTACTTATTTCATAAGAAAATTTGTTTTTATTAATCCATTAAAGATGAATGACTTTAGACTATTTTATAGATAATAGTATCATAATAATAATAGTATTAGTAAAAATAAAAATATTAATTCTTGATTTGCATAATCATGATTTATTAGATTTTAAAATAAATTTCATATGTCGAGATCACCCTTGATCATTTAGACATGACTATCTATTTTTGAAAAGCCACTTCCAAATTGAGATGTCTTACTATTTTCGGAAAATCATATTATAATTGTTAGAAATAAACTTTTATTATAAGTGGTTCAAACATAACTGAAAGATATGATTCCTTCTAGGAGAAATTCATCCCTGAGCTGTCAAATTTTAACAGGAGGAAAATCTATATATAGGAGTACTCAGCCTCCCTCAAAAGATCATCCATCAAGCATTCAAGTGAAGGAAAAAGTGTGAAGACTCTTAGATAGCAGGAAGAAAGAGAAAGAAGACGTATAAGATTGGATCTGTTTTTGGTTTGAATACTTCACACCTGCGAAGGAAAATTAGGACTCTCTCTGTTGCAGAAAGACCGAATATTACCGTCACTATAGAGGTCCAATCTTGGGTGGCAAAAAAATCATTTTAAAGGTCGAGCTATTGAAGAAGAGATATAACACCAAGCGAAGAAGAAAGGAGGACTTTTCCTCCATGCTCTCGCTCACGCGCGCAACCTAGGGCTTCTGCAATTAGGTCGAATTTCAATCAAGAAATTGCAAGTCCGAAAAGGAAGATCGAAGGAGAAGTGGTTGCTCGTGGAAGGTTAGTTTGACTAAGGTTGGCATAGTGGAAGAAAGGCATTTCAAGGAAAGGCATTGACTTGGTCTTGGAGGGGTTTTGGTCAAGGGTCTAGGTCTTGGAATTCGTCACTTGGAGATTATATAAGAAAAAGAATTCATTTGGGTTTTCCTCTCAAGTTGGAGAGGTTTGGCCCTGGCTGATCGCCTATATTTTGTGTCCTTTGTCTCATGATTATTTATGATTTGGTAGTTGTTTGATGATAGAAAACATTACTATAATCAAGTGAAAGATGAAGCTAATAAAGACCAAGTAAAATTGCATCACAAACAGTGACCAAAGAATGAGAAATCCCCTCATCCCTCTGCCCTAGATTTCTCAACACATATCACTCAAACAAAATCTTAAATTGACATGCTAGGCATTTTTTATCTTATTTTAATGCTTAGAGAGTGATATTGATGACGAAGATCCCAATATAAGCAATGATTTTGATGATATGTAGGTATTTGTTGTAGCATGATTTTTTGGATGCTAAAGGCCATATAGGGTCTTTTTATGATGTATTTTCAGTTCAAAGATGGATTGCACTCGGTGTTATTTTAGTTATGTACACCCTTACATGCTCTATAAATGAGAATTTTTGCTTATTTGTGTTTAAATGGTTTGGATTCATATGGATGCAGGTGAATATATGTGTTTTTCTTTAAAATTTGAATATTTTATGTGTTTTTGGTTGACCTGTATTTTGTTCTGGCTTTTTTAACGGTTCCGCTCTAGTTCTGACCAGTTCCCGATCCAGGGGGTCTACCGGTTCAATGACTGGTCTGCTTTTGATAACATTGGTTAAGACTATTGGTCCAGTTGGAAATTGTAGGATTCGAGGCAGACTTGTACTATGTTGTAACTCTATTATACATAATGCAGTTTTTTAATTAAAATAGTTAAAAAAAAAACAACATGTTTGCAAGTGAGTTATTTCTGTGGTCAATTTGTACTTGTTTATCTTTGCATGTGCTGAGTTAATCTGAAACTATACAAACATATTGATTTAACATGAGGAATACTGTTGACCTAAGTGACAGAACACATGTTGACATTCTAGGGCACTTGTTTGGCATATATTGGCGTGTGTTGGTGCAACATGTATTTTCTAGGGCCAAACTCCATGTGTGCCATCTTATTTATGGTAGTTGATATTTTTCTTAGATCCCTCTCATCAAGAGGTGTATGATTGATCTAAAGATCATCCAATTCCAACATGTATTCATGGAGATATGAATTTATTTGTGTTATGTGACAATTCGTCAAGGTCGGCCAGCAACCAAATTACCCCAACCTATCCTAACGTTTTATTATAAATAGAAGAGGTCTTCAAGTCATTTTGTGCACACACACCTCTTGTGATCTCCCTCTTCATTTATTTTGGTTTTGGTGAAAGAGAGATCTAGAGGGAGTGCCCTAATCACAGTCACGGAGGAGTCTTATACGCTACCCTAATGAAGATCAAGCTTTGGTCATGAAGGATACTTATACGTTGTCCAAGTAAGGTCACCTAGCCACAATTCTAGGAGGAGACATCTAGACACAGAGAAAGAAGTAATCTGGCTGCAAAGAAAGGACGGTCAAGCCATGCCCTAGCCATAGAGAAAAGAAGGACTAATGCAACCCTATAGACGCAGTCAAGAAGGAGGCTCCCATACATAGTCAAGGAGGAAGCTAGCTGTTGTCCTGAAGAGGCTCCCATCCGCAGTTCTAAAGAGCCCTATCCATTGTTCCAATGTGCCCTAACCGCGGGTCAAGAGGTGCCCTAAATCCGCAGTTAAGGGTGACCCTTATTCGTTGTTCAAAGAGGCCCTTATACATTGTCCTAAGGTGACCTAAATCCGCAGTCTATTAGACTCTTATACACAACTCAAAGAGACATAGTTGCAGTCACCTAAGCCATTGTCATAATGCCACATTGTTGTAGGTGACAGCGTGGCCATTTCAAGATTGTTTGGGTATGTTCAAGCTATTCTTGAACTCAGTATGCTTGGCAGAAGAATCTGCACAAGGGAGGAGCTAAGGACTGTCTACATCATTGTTTGGAGGGACTAAAGCTACAGTCCATTGTTGGGCTAGGCCGCAGGCCATAGCCAACAATTGAAGGTCTCTAAGTGTTGCGTTCAAAAAGATAACAGCATTATAAGGCAACGTGTGGTTGGATGGATTGTATGAAAGCTAGCCGCAGTCAATAGGAGGTTATGGGGTAAGTTTAGGGTGTTGTGGCACTCGGAGCTTGTGCCCTAACCAGTAATCAGGTTTGCCAAGATATGCTTCAGTCCTTACAGCATATATAAGATGCCAAATGGGCAGCGTTGACATGATCAGTGAAGCAGCAAAGGAAGGAGAGTTTTATGGAAGGAAAGCTTCAGTATTTTGGGTAATTGGTTGAGTTGTTCTAGGCCTATCATCCACTGCATATCTTCAATCCTTGGTATTAGATCTGCAACCTCATTGTGTTATCGTTACGAAGATATTTGATCTCCTATTTTGCAAGTATTGGCTTCAAATCATTGTACTCTATCTCTTTCTCTCTGTTGAACTATTGAAGAATATAGGAAGAATTGATCAAGGGTTTCCCCACATTGGGGTTTGTCCCTAGCTGGTGCCACATCTTGTGTCCTCTTGTCTTGGCTTGTCTTCTACTACTTATGTTTATGTTCTATTTGCACTTTACAATCATGTTGATGTGATTGCTAATCTGAATATTGTCATTGGACTAATATGAAAAATTGAAGTAATTTGCTCTAAGCATAGAACATACCTAAATTTAACATGAAGAAAGGCATTTCAAGGAAAAGCATTGACTTGGTCTTGGAGGGGTTTTGGTCAAGGGTCTAGATCTTGGAATTTGTCAATTGGAGATTCTATAAGAAAAAGAATTCATTTGGGTTTTCCTCTCAAGTTGGAGAGGTTTGGCCCTGGCTGATCGCCTATATTTTTTGTCCTTTGTCTCATGATTATTTATGATTCAGTAGCTGTTTGATGATAGAAAACATTACTATAATCAAGTGAAAGAAGAAGGTAATAAAGACTAAGTAAAATTGCATCACAAACAGTTATCAAAGAAAGCAAAATCGCCTCATCGCTTTGCCCTAGTTTTCTCAACACATAGCACTCAAACAAAATCTTGAATTGACATGCTAAGCATTTTTTATCTTATTTTAATGCTTAGAGGGTGATATTGATGACGAAGATCCCAACATAAGCAATGATTTTGAAGATATGTAGGTATTTGTTATAGCATGATTTTTTTGGATGCTAAAGGCCATATAGGGTCTTTTGATGTATTTTCAGTTCAAAGACGGATTGCACTTGGTGTTATTTTAGTTATGTACACCCTTACATGCTCTATAAATGAGAATTTTTGCTTATTTGTGTTTAAATGGTTAGGATTCATATGGATGCACGTGAATATATGTGTTTTTCTTTAAAATTTGAATATTTTATGTGTTTTTGGTTGACCTGTTTTTTGGTCTGGTTTTTTTACCAGTTCCGCTCTAGTTCTGACCAGTTCCCAGTCCAGGGGGTCTACCGGTTCAATGACTCGTCCGGTTTTGATAACATTGGTTAAGACTATTGGTCCAGTTGGAAATTATAGGATTCGAGGCAGGCTTGTACTATGCTGTAACTCTGCTGTACATAATGCAGTTTTTTAATTAAAATAGTTAAAAAAGAAACATGTTTGTGAGTGAGTTATCTCTGTGGTTAATTTGTATTTGTCTATCTCTGCACGTGTTGAGTTAATCTGAAACTATACAAACATATTGATTTAACATGAGGAATACTATTGACCTAAGTGACAGAACACATGTTGACATTCTAGGGCACTGTCTGACATATATTGGCATGTGCTGGTGCAGCCTGTATCTTCTGCAAGAGGAATAATACTACGACGTACTTAGTAAATTCACAGATACTATTCTGGTAGTAGGCATCCATAGAATAGGTCATGTAAACTTAAAATACGCTGGTAGCAGAGCTGATTAAAGATTGCTAAGGTAGGGTGTGTTTATCAGAGCATGCAGCACCTGGTGACCATTTTCCCTGGAAGGAAAGGAATAGTGCACAACAGCAGCTTATGCGCACAAGATAATTATGTCTCGGTACCAGTCACAAGAGTGTCCTGAATGGCATAGAATTTATCCGCTTTCCAACAGGAAAAGATGAAAAAAGATCAACAATGCAAACGGACATTAAGCAACCACTTTCCTAGGCCTTTCCTCGTTGAGTCGTCAGTATCCTTCTGATAGCTTCCCTACCGCGTTGTAGGCTTAGTCTTCTGTTTTAAAGTTGACTTTAGTCCCATAAAATTTCAGCCTTCTTTACAGTGCCTTTCTCAGGCAATAATTTACATATTAACAAGCACCTGCTGGATGCGTTTTAGTCAATTCATGCAATTCCATAGCTAAACTCACAAATTAGATAAGTCCCAAACCATGAGCCACGTGTCCCTTGATTCAATGGCTCTAAACTCACAAATTAGATAAGTCCCAAAACCAGAGCTTAATGGTCATGATTTACTGGTGAGATCAACATAATATTATATTTTAAGTATGAAGCCGCCAACTAAGATTCTTTGGGAATTTCTTTGGTGCAATGAAATTTTATATGGCGTAGAACTGGCAATGTTTTACAAAAGATTGTACATGAAGACTCTTACGAACAATTTCACCGAATAAAACTAATGCACATGTTCCTGTTTAAGCTCCTCAAAAAATTCTTGCAAAAAAATGAAAACTGAATCTGACTTGCATATTTTATCCACTTAGCTAAACTTTAAAATTTCAAACAACAATTACTGTTAAATTGCAGATTTTTACTCTACATAATAAAGCATACCTTGCGATACTGCCGCTTCACTTCGTCCACCGATGAAGAAAAAGGCAAATTGAGATGCTCAAAGGGGTTTAACTTAAAGCAAGAAAGAATCCTGCAAAAAATATAAACGGAAATACGCATCAACGAACCACCTAAACAAAGAATAAATCGAATGTGAGTCTATTAATTCAAGGAAAAGGGCTTCAAATGCGAGAATTTTTTCAATTGCAGACCTGTTGACCTCGTTGGATCGTTCAACTTCGCTGACTTCAGCTAAAAAGCCCTTCAAGAGCGCATCGTTTGAATCTGCGTCTCCCATCCCTCCTCTCCCCTTCGCAAAATGGAGGATTGTCTTGCCCCTGAGAAAACAGAAAAGCAATCCCTCTTTCGCAATCTGCAATCCAATTAATCTTAACGTGGCTCGGAGCACCACGTCCCAGGTTCGATTTCCTTCGCGTCAACTTCCGTGGGCCAAAAGGCGTGTCCAACTGTGACGGAGCTTGATGGGGGTCCTTGTATTGAACACAGGGTTGGGTTAGGATTAAACTCGGATTCCGGATACGCTTATACTTTGCGTACCCACAGTCCGATGGCTGGGGACTTTTACTTTACGTGTTAATAGGAGGGGTGTAGTCGTTTCCTCCTAACGAGCATAACTTAAAAGAGGCCATGAAGGTATGATAAAGAAATTGTCGGTCATGTTAGTTAAGAAATGTGATTTCATAAAATTAAATGAGTGGATAAAATACCATAAACATTTTTATTTAATTTTTGTAGAATTTTATATGGATTTATTGAAATCACAAGTTTGACTGGTGAATTTTTCATAATAGAAGTGTCTTAAAGATTTTTGAGGGTGTTGAATCTATATATGTAGTCAAAAATCAGTTTAAACACCGCAAATGAAGATTTTAGCACAAATTTCATCATTGCATTCCGGCCAAAACTCCACCGGAAACTCCAAAATTTCACACTTAAAGACTACCCCTATTTTGGTTTCAATGATTATAAATATATATTTTTAATAAGATGTGATGGGAGTGGGAGTTGGAGGGGTATGATTAAACACCAAAGAAAAAAAGGAAATACTATACTTTTAGGACTAGTACACATGACCAACAATCACACAAAGATATATGGACTATTTCAAGGAATTCTTCTCGGCAAATTTGCTCATATCAATATCCTTCGAGTCATAGGAAACTTTCAACTAATCATTCAGCACATGGTAAACAATACCTTGCTAAAAGAGAGGAAGTAAGGAAATATAATTGAAAAACCGAGGGTTGTTTTTCAATCCTTCTCTGTGGCATATTCTCATAAGCAACAATATTGAAGTTGATAACATGGCAAATGATGGAACTAAGTTAGATGTGGATGTTCGCATGGTGAATGGGACCCCAATCTATAACCAAATTCCCAAATAGTTGATGGGATTTAAGAGTTTAATAATCAAAGAGGTAAGGTCGAGGAGAAGGCTCGCTTCATGCGTGCCCCCCCACCCCTTAAGAGTATTTGGCATGCAATTATTCAAACATTGAAGGCATTCACTCTGAACATGGTTCAGTTTGCTGTGGAGATTTATGTTCCCTTATATGATGAGAGAGGAAGGAATAAATTCAGATATAACCCACAGAGGATTGAGTTTAATGTTGGGGAGTGGCAGGTATTTGCGATGGTTTGCCATGGGTGGATTAACACATCTGGAAGAGATGTCTCGGGACTATCTTCGCAAGTGAAATTAAGAGTTGGGAAGACTATTAAGCAACCTTTCCTTGGTGAAATCCTCCTTTAGGCTATGACATTCTATTATGGGCATAAGCAAAGTTGGAAACTTATCTTGTTTTGCACTACTTTAGCAGGGGATGATAGTATATGTCTATTTACAGGAAGGGCCTCTCTATGGAGTGTGATGTCTTGTGTTCATCCTCTACTCCAGGTGTGAGGGAATAGTCATATTTCACGTCAATTTTGATTATCTTACCTTTGAATTTGATTTAAATTGCATGTTCAACTATGAAATTTCCCATCTCCTAGTAAAATTGGCCCAAACAGGGAATGAACTAGAATGGAACCTTCGTAATTGGGGTGGTGGAACATTTTCATATATGCCTCACTTTAGGGTTGGTAGTCCTATTTTTCTATTGGGAAAGGTCTCTTAGAGGTGTGCTCATCATCCAAAGTTCATTCTCCTCTCATGAAGTAACATGGCTATGATTCATCATATTAGTAATGTATACTGCAAGTGTGGAAAAGGTATAAACTACGAGAGTAAATTTGGAATAGATAGTACATGAGGAAATTTGGCACAGACTAAGGAAGGTCCTGAGTACATGGGGGTACTTGTGCTCAGGGGCCAAGAGAAAGTCCTACAATTCAACATTGATATATTTGTATTATGTTTTGGTGGCTCCTCATTTAAAGTTTTGTTGTCCTACAATGTGAGAGAAACTTTATGCATAGTGGCAATTTTTGTTTCATACAAATCACTGTGGTCTCTGGAGTGTGGTCTAATCCATTCAAGCAGTAAATCCTTTAGTTTGGAAAAGATTGTTGGTTTCATCGTGCATATTGGCATCAATGGAGGACGTTTTGTTTAATATGGAAGCGTTACAAGAAAATGCTCAAACCATGTACATTAAATATGATCAATTGGCAAACGCATCCACCACCTCATTGGGAGTTTTGGCACAACAAAAGGAGCACTCACAATGCAGCAACGATGAGCTATGCAGTCTACGTCAACAAATGGAAGAGATTTGGGGCATTATTAACAATATGCATGTCCATATATCCCCCATAGCAAGCATAGAAAGTCATGAGAGCGGGTCATACCTAGATATGAATGCACCTAGTCTCGAAGAAGACAAGAAGGTGGACAATGCCAAGGTCCCTTGGTAATCTATTTGATGATAATGTATTGTAAGCTTTGCTTGATTTTGTTGGTCTTTTGGAAAGTTTTCACTTCCAAAGTGTAAGATACCCTCTCAAATTTCACCAACAAATTTATGAGTTTTAATGAGTTTATCTTTGATGGGCTTCATCAAATAGTTTGTAGAACAGGGCTATAGGTGCACTTTTGTTTGATTTGTTCAATCTATTACACACAATACCAAAGATATGCCAAGGAGAAACTCAACCTAGTTATGAATATTGTAGATTAAACTTAAAAATACATTTGTCACAAATGTACATTCATCACAACAATAGATTTCAAACATACTTAGCCATTTCATTAACTTATGAGCAGAGGTTATAATACACAGTAAGAAATGGAACCTAGAATTTATCTCAGGGAATAAGCCTAAGTATATCAACAATATTTCCAGGAGTATAGTCTTTGAAATGTATAGCTCTAGGATGGTTTTAAAATCGACCCCTTCACACATAGACATCAATACCACGCATTACTTGTTAGGATGGTCTTCTAAGCCAATAACTTGACCCCAAAGAATAGCAATACTCAGCCTCAAAGAATGACAATCAACTCGATCTTTTTAGAGTACAAACTCGACCCATTCTTGGTATTACTCACATCCCACTAGCAAGGTAAAGTCGTCCTTGAATGGAATATAGTGCTCAGGCAACAATATAGAGGGACTCGGCCCTCTAACATCCCATGAACACGGCCCCTTTATGATCAACAATCAACCCATAAATGAATATAGTGTTCATGACCATCTACAACAAGAATTTTCAGCCCACAAAGGAAGTAACTCGACTAGCAAGAGATAATTATAAACTTGGCTTTTTATTGACAAGGGAACTCATCTACATGGTACATAACTCAACTTCTTCAAGCAAGGGCTTCAAACAACAAAGGAAACGACTATGACCTCTTCAATATACCTTATATTTGTCCCTCATCCTCCATAGATAGCTTGATCTGCAAAAATATTAAATATTGTCCAATATTAGGAGATAAATCCAACTGATAACACTAAGAAGTTACTTCTTTCCCCAAAATATTCTTCTCCGTTGAAGCACAATGTTGAAATATGAGTGATCCCTCTCCCAAACTAGCTAGGGTGCATAGTTTCAACACCAAAACTAACAACAACAATAATATTTATGAAAACCCTAGACTCTCTCCCAAGTGCTCTCCAAATTTCATTTTTCTCAAGTGAGCAAATGCAAGAATGAAGAGAGACTCCTCATTTTCCCTCTTTTATAATTCATTTTCTACTTTTGCCACCATTTTACTCTTTTATTTTAATAAATTCACTTCAATGGGTTTTCTCACTTTATAATTTAAAAGTGACTCTTCATTAACCTAGGAACCACCTCCTCTTTTCAACACTTTAGCTTTTGTAATGTTTTCTCCTAGGAAAATCGTGTCCCCTTATTAATTTTTCCTGCCCTAGCTTGCGGGAACCTTATTAGGCTAGCAGATCCCCTTCCTTATGTCTTGTAAGTGGATAGGGACATTACAATCCTCCCCACCCAAGATTACTTGTCCCCAAGCAACTTTAGCCCCAAATGTTGGAGCACTTGTTCCCCTTCCCATGTGCCATCTTCAACTGGTGTATCTTTCCATTTCACCGGGTACTCCTTTATAGCCATGTTCCTAAGCCCTCACTTCCTTACCTCTAAAATTTCTTCTGGAACTAGAATAAGCTCCCCTTCCTCATCAAGTGATGGAAGCTCGATAAAGGTGACTACACATTGTCCTAGGGCCTTTTGAGGCTAGAGAAGTGGAAAACATTGCAAATTTTACCACCTCCCTTACATGTGTCATAATCCAATAAGGCCCATAGTTTATTGGTTTCAGCTTCTCAACCCCTTTCATTTTGAATGATGGTTTCATGTATGGTTGTAGACAAAGATACACCAGTTCCCTAACCTTAAAGCTATGCTCTACCTAATTCTTGTCTACATAGATCTTTTTTTGGTTCTAGGCCATCTGCAAATTGTTTTTGAGGACCCGTAGTATGGCTCTCCTGAACCCAATCCTTAGCCATAGGAGCTCAGTTATTCCCAAATACTTAATCCACAAATGTTGGAGCTTTTTATCCAATAGGGCTTTGAAGGGTGTCATTCCAATTGACATGTGGTGAGTGGTGTTATAACAATGCTCTCCCAAGTGTAACCACTTTACCCATGCTTTTTGTTAGCCAGATACATAGTTTATGAGATAACCCTCCTACCATTTGTTGACTATATCGTTTTGTCCATTAGTGTATGGGTGGTAGTTAGTACTAAGTGTTAGCTCTATCTCAACTAGTCTGAACAACTCCTACCAAAATCCTCCCATGAACCTGTTATCCTTGTTACTCACAATGGTTTTCAACAACCCATGTAATATGAATACCTCTTTGAAGAACAACTTTGCCACTTGTGTTGTTGAATATTTGGAAGGAATGACAAATAAGTGTGTAAAATTTGTGTGCCTATCCACCACCACATCAATATAATCTTCCCCCTACACCTGGGGTAATCTCATGATCAAATCCATGGAAATGCTTTCCCATTTTTGCTCCAAGATGGGAAGTGGCTAAAGAAACCCTGGCAGATGAGTATCATATGCTTTGTTTTTTTGGCAGATGTTTCATTATTTCACAAACCTCAGCACATCTGTCTTGATTCCCTTCCATGTGAACCTCTCCCTGATCTAACTATAGGTCTTCAAATACCTAGGGTGCCCTACTAGGGGCGAGTTATGTGTTCCCTACATAATCTTCTCCTTGAGTTGAGACTTAGATACTAGGTAAATTTGATCTTTGTAATAAATAATGTCATCAATAACACAATATATGTCACCTTGGATTAGCCCATCGAGGATTTCGCAAGCAAAATTGTTTTTAGAATACTCCACCAACATGAGATATTTCTAGTCACTCGTAATCTCCATGAGAGAGAGGTTGGATGGCATTCTGGAAAGGGCATCTACTACCACATTGTTCTTTCCCTTCACATACTTAATCTCAAAATCTTATGCTTCGAGTTTGTTGATTCACTTATACTACCTCTCGCTTAACTCCTTTTGCTCCATGAGGAATTGTAATTTGTTATGATTAGTCTTCACTTTAAACCTGTTCCCCACTAGGTACTATCTAGACTTGGTTAGTGCATGCATAATGGCTAACATTTCTTTATCATTTATATAATAATTTATCTCATTTGTGACTCTCGAACGCAATGGGGTGGTGATTCTACATTAACATTGCTCATATCCCTATCCCCGAAGCATCACACTCAAGCACAAATAGTTGAGTGAAATCTAGTAGTTCCAACACAGGGCGTGAACTCATTACATGTTTCATTCTCTTGAAGGTTGCATGTGCCTCATAGGACCAACTGAAATCTCTCGTCTTTGTGAGGCATGTAAGAGGTGTTTTCAGCAGTTAGAACCCCTTAACAAACTTCCTGCGATATGTGCAAAGGCCTAGAAAGCTCCTCAATCCAGTCACATTCTTTGGGTTCGACCACTCAGTGATTGTCTTAACCTTTTCCTGGTGCACTTGAACCCTATTTTCTCCAATCACAAGCCCCAAATAAAGCATCTCCATCATACCAAGCTCGCATTTGGACTCTTTCACAAAGAATTCTTGTTCCTCTAAAATTCCTAATACTTCATCAAAATTCCTAAGGTGATCCTCCCAAGTTTTGATGTATATGAGAATATCGTCAAATAAAAGTAGAAAATACTTATGTAATTGTTTGTTGAACACATGGTTCATGCAATCTTGAAATATTGTAGGTGCATTGGTTAGCCAAAAGGGAATAACCAAAAACTCATAGTGCCCATAGTGGCACTCAAAGCAGTATTCAAATATCCTACTCCCAAACTTGGATCTAATGGTAGCCTAAGCAAAGATCTATCTTTGAAAAATGCTTTGTCCCACTCAGTTCATCCATCATCTCATCAATCCTTGGAATGGAGTACCAATTATTTTGTTGTTCCTTTATTAAGTGCTCGATAATCAATGCACATCCTCAAGGTACCATCCTTCTTCTTAGCCATCACCACTGATGAAGCAAAGGGGCTAGTACTAGGACGAATGTGGCCCAATCTCATTAACTCCTTTATAGCCTTCTCAATTTCGCTTTTATAGACCTTGGGATGGAAATAAGGGGTGGTTATAAAAACCAAAACCCCCTCTTCCAACTCTATCACACGCTCAAATCCTCTATCTAGAGGTCTACCTGAAGGAATGCCAACAAAAAATTTTGATGTTTGCAAAGTAATACTTGAATGTTATCTAGATATCGTCGAGGTTGCTTCGGCTGTATTTTGTCAAAAGTGTAGCACTCTACTACCCACTCTATTTCTTCATGTTGCAACACTGCATCCATACTCTAACGTGATACTATCTTGGGTGGATATTAATGCTTGGCCTGCAAAACTACCTTCCAATCATCATGATCTATGAACTCCATCTCCAACCTCCTCTGATCATTAGTGTATCTCTCGATGGTGTAAATCCATTGAACATTGAGTACCACATTGGTACATTATATGTCCACCACAAATAAGTCATTCATCGATGTGTAATTCCTCATGGTTACTTTTAGTTTGGGGACCTATCTAGTGCACTCCATTTAATGACCACTTGGTATGACCACCATGAATCCATCAAACTCATCCATTGGAATCTCCCTCCGATCCACCAATTATGCATCTATAAAGTTGTGTGGTATGCCCCACCATTAATCAACATTATCACCTTCTGCCCAACATGACCCTCCTGACTCTGAATACATGGTACTTGGGAAGTCTTGACATGGATACAATAACAGGGCCTTTAGCCCCAACCTATGATGACTCCTCACCTATTTCCATATGTCCCTGCTCCTATATTTGTCCCTGCCCTAACCCCTCATCCTCCTCGTCACTATCACTATATGAGCAGACCTCAATGTAATGTGATTTTCGTGGTTTATCCTTCCCTGCACATCTGTGTCCTGGCACCCTATGCTCTTGACAGTCAAAACAAAGCTTCTCCTTCCTCAACTCCTTATAAGTCTCCTTGTCCATCTATAATTTCATGGTGTACTCCTTTTGAAAGGGTTTAGCCTCTTTACCCTTTTAGGAAAGGATGGTTTGGGAGGAAAACTGCTCTTGGCAATCCCAATATGCACATCTCTAGCTTTACCGACTACATCCCATAAAGTGGCGAGTTGATAACCCTTAACCCAACCATACAGAGGCTTAGATAACCCCTCAACAAACAACATCACATGACGTGCCTCAGATATGTTAATGAGCATAACTATCAGCCTCTGAAACTCTGAGATATATGCCTCCAGACTGCCAATCTCCTTGAGATGTGCCAACTCTCTAAAATGAATCTCCAGGTCTTTCTTGTCAAAGTGCTTTATGAGTCTTTGAATAAACTTGGAATACAAAGTTATATTGGTATGACCCAAGGTCACTAACACATGGTACCACCACTCATGGCCCTCTCCATATAGGTGCAATGCAACCAACTTAATGGCATCGTCCTCCATCATCTGATGTGGCTAGAAGCATGTGTCCAACTTTTGAACCCATGACCTGGATGAATGTTTCGATGACCAATCAAAGCATGGGATAAACGCTTTCCCCAATGTCTTTTGAAACTCATTGTTCTTCCTCACAACCTTCTGAGCACTTTTTTATTCATTTTTCATCTAGAGGTTGCAACAATATTTGAAACTCATGGCAACTTGAAAGTCTTGTCCCAACCACCTATAATCCACCAAATAAACCCCAAAAGGTATATCCTGTTCATTTTTCTCCACTTGGCTAGTTGTTGCCTCATTAAGAATGGCATGGTGGGTCTAAATGACCGGTTATATATGTGGGGGTGGTTGTGCATGCATGGCTAGCTTCTCCACTATTAGATCCCTCATCATTAATGAAATCCTTAGTATGTTGCTCCCCCATCAAAATCCAGGTGGAATCCCCCTTGTTACCTAATTTTCTCATCAACTTCACCATCTCCTTTTGACCCTTAGCCAAATCATTTAAGATGTGTTGTCACTTAAGATGTACACCTAGGTGTGGGGAAAGTTTTTAATTCCACAAGGTATAGTATTTAAGGTGACATGCTTAGAGAAGGGGTTGTCACCTATTCCCAACTCTCTCTGTTTAAGCTCTCTCCTAGGCAAGCTATGGGGGATAGTCCCTAAGAATGATTATCAAAGGAAAACTTGTTAAAAAAACAATTTCTAGGAGATAAAGGGCAGGCAATTACCACTTAATATAAATTGAATTAAATATTAATTAACAAGTACAAATATTGTTGAGCAATGTAGATGTCAAGAGATAGATTCAATTAAATCAATATGGCATTCAATGAGATAAAATGAGAGAAACATGTGCCTTATAAAAAATGTTGAAATTATAATAAGTGCAAAATAAGAAGATGATCCTTCAAATTACTAATATGGCAATGTTGCAAGACAAGTGTTAGTACAAGATGATAACACAATATTGAAATATGAGCAATAAGATAGAACTTGCAATGTGAATGAAACTTTTACTTTAAAGAGATGCTCATAAAAGATAGAACAATATCATAAGCCAATGAGCAAGTAATTCAAATGACAAGTACAAAAGATATATAATGCAATGTTTCACGTAAAATGAGAGGCTCACAAATAATAAATGCAAGATGAAGCAATGTTAGATGAATGCAAAATTCGGCTATATGTGATGCAAGGATCTTGGTTGATTTTAATTATATGCCTAACCTATGGTGAAGCATCCCCTCACTTGCTCAAAATTTGTTAAGGATTGGGGTGGCTTGCAAGAAGGATAGGCCGAGGAGGTGCTTAGTCCATCATTAACGATACCCACCTAGCCTCCTTGACAATCCACGTGCCTTCATTTTGTTGTAGCGGCTACAACCACCCTCCAAAATGTTGCATATGCTTCGATTTTGGAGCCTTCCTTCTAAACCAACTCATCTTGCACTGATCCAGGTATCCGTGCTTTGAATGAGACTTATCTTTTCAGTTTGGCTTTTGTTTTCTTACTTTGTTGATTTTTCTAACTAACAAGTTGATCTCTTGACTTGGTCCCACAATAGTTTTGGGCTTGCCCTAGAAAACTGCGCAATTCTTGAGGAAAACTAGCCTTATTGTTGGGAATTGCATAGTCCTGGTTTCCAGGGAGCCTTGAGCTATGGAAATGCACAGTCTTGAAGGGGCAACCCAACACTGAGCCCAGAAATTGTGCAACCCTCACTAAGCTCAGAAATTATGCAATGCACCGAGCCAGAAAGTTGGCTAGTTCCCAGAACTTCGTTATCTTTACCGACAGTGTGCATGGCAAGTTTCCCCCAAAAAGCAAAAAGAAAAAAAACAAAAAGCATCCCTAAAAAATAGGGATCTATTTTTAGTATCTCGAATGAGACATTTGTGTTATTTTTAGAAACTTTCGCCAAGTGTTGCTTTTTCCTTAATTTTAGGCATGTGTGTCATAAACCCTAACTTGATCAAATATTTAATTGACGCTACTAGAGCTCATTTTCACACTCGATATTGAAGCTCTAGCATTCTTGAGGAGATCAAGGAGCCTTCAATGTGATCGTCGTCCCTTTTCTAGGTGAGTTTTGCTTTTGTCATATTTTGCTGCTTTTTTCGTCATTTTTTGTTGTTTAGCTTGTGTGAGTGTTGTTTCACTTGTTTCTCTGCATGGTTGTTGGTGTTTTAACTTGTTTTAGCTTGTATATGTGTTGTTTCAAGTTATAGATTGCCTTTCCCAAATTTCACATGAGTTTTCCTGTTTTTGCACCAACGGTAGTCATTGGGGCAACTCCCCTCACATGCTTTGTTTTCCTTTAGTTTAATCAATTGTTGCACTTGTTTCACATGCATGCATCAACACTTAGTTAGATCACTCAGCTTCATACAATATTTTAGATCTGCTTGTTTTTCACACTCCCCTTGGGAAAATTTGAATCCCCTTGCCTGGATCTCACTTTGCACAGCTTGCATTGCGTAATTTGGAGACTCAAGCCTTTGGATTGGCTTCTAGAATTGCGCAGAGCATAGTCTGGGTTGGCTCCATCTACGCAATTCTAGGAGCCAGCCTTCCAGCTTGGCTACTGAGACTGCGCAATGTGCAGCCTCTCCCAGGCCTTGGTCCAAGTTGAACTATGCATTGCGCAGTTCCAGTCATCAAGCTCCCACACTGATTGTTGGGAGTGCGCAGTGCACAACTCCCATAATCAGTCACCCACCCATGTCAAGTAAAACTGGGCAATCCTTCCCATCAACTGCTCGACTTGCTGCTTGAACTTTCCTTGAAGTTGTTTTGGTTTTTAGCTGACATTTGCTTGTCAGGAGTGTCCTCTTTGTCCCACAGGTAGAAGAGTTGTTGAGCATCTCTCCAACAGTCATAGTTAACATGGCATCCAAGAGAGATGCATCAAAGGAAACCACCGAGAGCAGTACTAGGGAAGCAGTTGAGAAAATATTAGTTGATTTACTAGTGTATGCAGATATTCCGTTGTTTATTAAGAAGGGAACACCACTGACATGGCAACAAATCAAAGATTCTTTTGTAGGGGACTTTAAGGTAGACTTAGAAGACCGATAAGTTTATCTTAGCATCCAGTGGTCAGGATTATACACGGTTGCATGCAGGTACTCCGCCTTCCCGTGTGTGGACATCATCAGCTGGATTGTCTCACATACGGATGAACATACTATGAAATTGAGCAGTGCCAGTGGGAGGAAGCTTGTCACCTTCAGGGCAAAAGACTTTCAACAGATGTATCACTTGCCCGAGCTGGTGAAGCGCATTGACTCACTCTTCTATGCCACCCATAGCTATGTGAACACAAGAGACATTGTCAAGCACTAGGTGAAAGAATCATTGAAGTTTAGACAGACACCCACCCATGTTTACCAGATCTTGATCATCTTTGCCTGCAGAATATATGGTTAAGAGAGCACAAAAACCTTTCCTTAAAGGTGGGCAGTCTTACTGGACCAGTTGGTAAGTGATGGAGGGCCATTCAACTAGTCAGATTTGTTGGCTCAACAATTGAAGTCCCATGTAGCTAAGGCTTAGAATCCGCCCAAGAATGAGCAATCAAGGTTTTACATGTTCGTATACTTACTAGATGCAATTTGTGCCCAACAACAGTTCCCTGGCATGATCTGGACATGGACACCACTAGAGATTGTTGTGAACATCTATTGCAAATTGCTTTCCGACTACAACTATCGAGGAGATATGGCAAGGCTAATTGACCACTTTATCATCCCGTTATACAATATTATATTTGAGCAAGATCCACAATGCATGTCCCAAGAAGCAATGGAGGCGATAGTCAACATTACAGATTGGTAGGCCACACTAGGTGACACCTTCATTAGACTGTTTGGCGGAGAGAAGCCTCTGCATGTCCTACCAATATATGCCACTGACAAACTCATCATGTAAGAAGTTTCATACCACCTCGCTACAAGGTTGTCAGCAAGACTGCATAGGAAGAAGAAAGCGCTATGGCTTGCTCTTCCTTTGTGGATTAGATTATACGAGATTAAGAACTTGAAAGATGCAGATGTCGAAGCTAAGGACATAGTGAAACTCAAGTTCGACACCAAGAATTTTAATCCATACGATCCCCATGGTATTTGCAAGGACCACTGTACGAGATTTTACTTTCTGTGGATCCACGAGACATTTCATTGGCTAGAGGAAAATCCTTGGAGGTATTCTGACAATGCCTCCAAGCTCAATGAGCCAGTCAGTAGAGAAATAACTTGGAAGGTTGCTCTACAGACAACAACAACTGCGGAAGTAACAACAACAAAAGAAGAAGGAAAAAATCCAGTGCAGTACAAGGGAAAGAGGAAGATTGTTGATGATCTAGAGGGAGAGAAAAGCTACAAAATGATGGCAGATCCTATTATAGCAAAGGCAACTTCGGTAGCAGAAGTAAAGAGGAAGAAATGGATGAAGAGAGTAGAGCGGAGGAAACGAGAAAAGCAGAGGTTGCAAGAAGCATAACCGAAGTTGCAAGAGACAGAGAAGAAGCTGAAGGAAGAACATGAGTAGAGAAAGAGAAGAGGAGCAGAAGTAAGAAGAAGAACAAATGCAAGGTGCGATGATAGAGGAAACAACGTCGATACAGGTTGATGAGTCGGAATAATGAGTAACTGAGGAAGAAGGTGAACAGATGCAGGATCGGGAGCTTGCTTAGTAGATTAAGAAATTGATTGAAGTGACAAACCTGGATTTGGAATAGGAGTCGCAGTGTGAAGACAGTGACCTGATGCAGAAAGCACTATAATCATTTGTCAGTCTCCACCACCTCTAGGAGCAGAGCCAACCCCGAGAAAGCAAGGAGATGTTGTTCTCCTTGATGATGATCCAGTCATGGATGTGTACAATCTATCATTTGACGAGTTCTAGAAGAGGATTGTACAGGCGTAGAGGAAGCACTTTCCGGATGATCACGCATCACCTGCATTCATCAAGGAAAGGGTGATAATGTTGGACACCAGGAAACATCCAACTTCCATTGCCCAAGTCAACTTGGCCCATGCAAGAGAAATAAGCTCAAATGTTTAATATGTGACAACCGAGAATGAGCAACTAGCAAATAACTTGCAGGCTGCCAAACGAGAGGCAGAACAACTCTGAGCATCAGTGCATAATGCAATTTTCACATTGGGGGAGATGAGGACAATGATACTTGCTAAAGTATCAACACTTGGTGACACCATGTGGAAGCTCTGTGAAGGATTTTTCACGTGCATAAAGCAATTATTTGTTTGCATGGCCTACAACAGTGGAGCAAAGAGTTTTCTCAAACTCTCAAGAACATACATGTTGCCATCACCCATGTAGAAGAGTGGACAATGTGTACAAAGGGGCCTTGCTCGACTTAGAAAAGAAGATGAAGCCACAAGCAAAGCTGGAGAAAGCAAAGGTCTGAATGTTGATATAAAACAACAAGCAACTTGACTCATTCATTGAGAACACATAGACCTCATATGCGTGGTTGCACAATAACTTGGATGTCTTGGTGAGAAAACACCAGGTCCCATTAATTAGTTCCCTCACCAAAGCTAAACCCAAGAACCACGTCTGGATGGAGACCAACGAGTACTTGGAGCGGCTAAGATGAGAAGTCACCAGGGAAGACTTGGAGCTAAACGCACACAACATATAGAAGTACATCAGTGGTCCTCTCAAGGTCAAGACAATGTTGCTCATGGTTTAGAATGAGTTGGACACAAGTTCCAAGACAATATACCCATATGCCATGGAGGCTGGAGTCCGCTTTCAAAAAGACATCGTTAAGCAATTTGGGGACACCATCACACAGTACCAAGCTTGGCACTAACATGTGACTGAGAAGCAACAAGTGGAGGTTGATGAGCTGGACTTTCCCCAAACTCCAGAAACATAGTGTTGTGTCTTGTTAGGCTGTCTCTACCCTATTTTGTCTTATATGGGTACATGTGGAAAATGTAATATTATTTGTAATTATATTGTAAGTGAAATTCCAAGTGTCAATATTGGAACATGAAATGTCATCATGTAATGTAATGCGTCATTTAGTGAAGAAGTTGAAGAGTCACAAAGGGGAATGTCAAGGGTCACCCCACCCTTTGTTATAAATAAAACGTCATAACTCATAGAACGGGCTTTTGGGAGCCAATATTTTGGCTAGGCTCAGGCTTAGAGAAGGCTTGGGAGTATTGTGAAGAGCCTTGGCTTCTCCATAGCGTAGAGTAAGTATACTTCTTTGGAGGAGCAAATGTTATTGACTGTAATGTTCCACTATTGGGGCTAACAGTCGTAAATGGTGTATGTATGGATGAAACTTTCACTTATAATAATAAAATCAGAGCCAACACGCTTTCATGCATATGTTGTTAATGTAGTAGGACTATTCTTGTTATATTGGCAATATTTGCTATTTAACTTATTCATATGCTTATGAACTACTTTGTATGCATTTGTACGAATCTTGTTGAATGCGTGTTGTTGGATTAACTCATCACTTTAACTTGTCCACTATTATGCATTTTAGCTTGTGATGTCATTTCGCTCGTGTGTTCCTTTCAAGCTGCATACTATTACAGGCTTTCAAATAGCGCACTTCCTTTTCCCCTCCGTGTGTTAGAACCTTCATGCATCACACTCGACTCTCCGTGGGGTCACACACTTGCTCTCACCCAAAGTTATCATACTTTATTTTGCGCACTACCGTGGTCAAGGCATTACATTACCACCCACTGTTGGGACTCCTACTCCAAGCAGTGTGAGGTCTAGTTGGGACTTCATATTGGGGAGATCCCCTTAATGTTGGCAGGTCCAACACCGTCAACACATTCCTACGAGGACTCGGCCATAAGAGAACTACGAGGTCACGTGTTTTAACTTTACTCCAAATTGAAATTTATCAAATTGAAAGAAAGTTAGGGAACTTGGTCTTAAAATTTCTATCATCCAATCTTATGCTTAGAGGTAAATTTTAGAGATGCAAACCTAGATCTAATATGCAAATGTTAGTACAATGCATCAATGAGATATAATTATATTCAAGATGCTTCAAAGAGAAAAACACCAATGTACTTATGATTAATATTATTTTGAGCACAAAATTATAATGAGACAATGATCAATGAAGCATGCAAAGATTACTCAATGAAACTAAGCGAATGAAGGGAATAACAGTTTGATCAAAATGTTAGAGCAATAACTCAAGTGCCTTCATAGAAAGTCCTATTAAAAATTGTTTCTTCACTAATAATATGTTATGTCAAATAGATACAGTGATGTGTGGTTTAACGGTAAGTTTCGTTGGGTGAAACCCACGAGATTGCAATTCAAATCCCGTTGAGTATAGTGTCCTGTTATGATCTCAGCTCAAGGAGTAGACTCCCCTTATCCGTCTAAGTCTTGACTCCTACTAAATCATAAGAATTTGGTATATCTGGCTTGCAGGTTGTTGGATATACTCTTGGTGTTATAGTGGCAGCAACGAGGGTTGATCCTGGGTCTCCCTTAGATTAGTCCAAGCAGTTACCGTATCACCATGTGGTAAAAAAATATGTTACATCAAAAAGAGCAAGTGAGAATTATACAATAAAACACAAGTAAATGATGACAAGTGAGATTGCTAATTAGATCTAATTAAAGAGATAAAAATAAAAATAAAAAGAGTACTTTAATCCAAGATACAATTGAGATTAAGATAAGAATTACTCAAATGCAAATAAATCAAATAGCGAATAAGATCACAAAAGAAAATAGATCAAATTATTAACAATAAAAACTATATCTAACAATGACAAACTAATGCAATTCAAGAAATTACATCTAAAATGCAATAAACATGAGACTAATACTAAATTAATGAGATGCAAAAAAACTAGTTAGGAATTAGATCTAAAGACTAATGAAATAAAAAACGATATTAAGAATTTAGTCGCCACCACAACAAATCCACCATAAAAATAGAAGAGCATAGGAATAAATCCCAGGCTCTCTATGGTAAAAACAATTATTTTATTCAAACTAAAAAAAGCCACTTGACACAAATGTGAAGATTTTAAAACCTTAAGGGATTTACAAATGAAATTATGCTATCCCCTCTTAAGATACCAATAAGAGAAAACTCCTTGAAAATAAATATGCAAAATGTATAATGATAAACTTTCTCCCTAAATGAAATCGATTTCCTCAAAAGTGAAATATGCTTAAAAAATAAATGACGTCAAAGCTTGAAGGAGGATATACCTAAAGAATTGAGGGAAAAAAAAAGGCAGATCGATTTCCTCAAAAGTGAAAAAATATGCTTCAAAAACAAATGACGTCAAAGCTTGAAGGAGGAAATACATAAAGAATTGAGGGAAAAAAAAACTTTCAAGGCTTTTGGGAAAAAAAACTCAGACGACCTCCACAAAATATTTTCCCAGCTTCTATTCTGAATTTTTCTTTAGAAAATTTCATTCAAGAATAATTCTTATAACCGGGAAGAAAAAACAGCTCAAGAAATGTATACGACTTTAGAATTTCGATTTGAAATTTCCAACCCTCCAAAATAAATCGATTTAACCTCATAAATGGCAGACAACCTCCCAAATTTATTTGATTTTCGGAAAATTGATTTTGAAAATCCCCAATAACTCGCTTAAACTCTAGCCACTTAGAATGAATAAATTCCGTAGTCTAATTAGCTAGGGAATTGCCTGGAAAGTTATGGAAATTCTGGTTATATTTAGAGAAAATCCGGCAAGGATTTTTGTAAATCCAAATTATAGTTGTTAAACTACAAAATTTTAAATGTCCTAGACGTTTTTGATGGCGCTGAATCTATTTCCACCATCAAAAGCACGATTCAAACACTGCCTCTACAAGATTTTTTGAATTTTTTTTGCTGGATTCCGGCCACTTTTGGCCGTCCAAGCAATTCCTCCGCCTCGGTAGACGACTCCGAATAAATTTACGCAAGAGAAGGAGGATAACCCTCTTCTTGCTCACAACCAAGAAATAGGCTTTTCAATTTTTATTTTTTTTTTGATTCCAAGCCAATTAATATTTGGTCTCATCCAAATTGATGTTAAAACCCTTAAGAAAAATTCAATCAAGCTGTAAGACGTCCAAGAATGGAGGATTTTCGCATCAAAATGGAAAAAATAGGCCTCTCCACGCTTGCGGCTTAGAAAAAGAGGCCTTAAATTGCTTGCGGCCCTAAGAAAATAGGCTCAAATGATTGTGACTCTCCTTTAAAAAAATTATCTGAATTTTTCAAAGTGTCAAAAGATAAGTCTCTTGCCAAACAAATTTGAAGAATCTTTCAAATTCTAGGGGAGAGATGTTTAACGTTGTGCAAGGACGAGTAATTGATATAGTACAGGTCCTACCAAACTACTAATAATTGAGAGATATGCAACCAATATTTAAACAAAAATAAATAACATTAAGTGCAAATATATTTTAATTTGTGTCCAAAATTTCCCAATACATTGACTTGGTCCACAATGATCGATAAATAGTATCTTAATATTTAAGAGTACAAATCATATTGACCCAACTAGAAAACATATAAAACCATAAATCCTTCCAAAATGGTCTATTCCAGAAGTACAAATTAGCAATTACTTGAACCCCCACTCATCAGAACTGGAGCTATGTAGTCCAAATAAATATCCATACCTACACATAATAAAAGTGAATGTATGTCAGCGATAATTGCTATGTTGTTCAACATTTAAATTCACTGTGTTCAATAAATGACACCCAACCCAATAACATTTAAACCCACTGTGTTTAATAAATGACACCAAACTCAATAACTTCAATAAATGACACCCGACCCATTCTATTTCTCATTAAAACATATCAAAGCATGTGTTCAATAAATGACACCCAACCCATTCTATTTCTCATTAAAACAGATCAAAGCACATGGATCAACAAATAACAAATTCCCAACCATTGGATCTCATCCAATTAAATCCAGATCACACATTCAAAACGAAGCCATTGCAATCCATGTCCATCCTTACCACCAATTAAATTCAAGTGCAAAGAACTATAAAAGAAGTTCAACCACTATTGAAGTTGCATGTTATTTATTCAAACTATCCACCAGCCTTGAAGACAAACCATCACAGAACATTTGATAGTATATACAGGTTAGTTATTTCAATTACAACACATTTTTCTTACAGTTCTATTTTCATTTCTCACAGTTTTTTATTTCACTTCTTATAGTTTCATTTTCATGAAAATATATATTTTTTCTATATTCTCAATTATTTTAAAGTTCATTAGAAAATATGACACAACCATAATGAAGAGTATTGGCTAGTATGGCTAGCTACATATGAAAAAGAACAGAACCTATGAGCCATTAATCTTGTGCTGAATATTTGAATGAAATGTTATGTCTTCCTCATAAAATTATGAAGTATAACAATTAGATTGAACTTGGTCAATTAATGTGCTCATCATTCCCTTCAATATGTTCTCAGGTTGGTTATGGTAACTAAGACCATTATTGTTGGCACAGGCTAGAATATATGAAATCACCAAGACAAGCCTACAATACTGACACTAGCAATCCTGGATCAAATCTTGTAGGAGAAACTTCTACACTAAGGCAGTCAATGATTCCTCACACAAAAGATTTTATATAGATAGGAAGACTTGAAAGTCTCTCCCTTGACTCTAAGCAACTAAGGTATCTAACGAATGTATTTTCCTCATGTATCTCCACACTCCTTCAATCTCTGTCTTCAAACAACTCATCTTTGCAAGCCATTTCTCAGTTAATTGAAAATCATATATCCCCATCACATATTTGCAATAATCCACAATACCCATAAGATCTCTATCATCTACTTATGCACTAAAAGCATCCTCATTAGAAGAAGCACTCGGGCCTCTCACTCTGACATCACACTATTGGTGAAGACATTTGGTTGAAGTCTCTCTCCATTCAAGGCTTCATTTCTTCAAAAATCATAAGCATTCCCAGGACCAAGCTCCTTGAGACATTAAATCAAATGATGGGCATGAAAGCCAAAATCCTAATCAAAGAGTTAGTAACAACATGACTGATTCTTCTGGCCGAGTTTAACACTCTGTACTTGACCGAATCATAGTTTGTAGAGATAGTCCTTATAAAGGGAGTTATCTTCAAGGTCTAAAATCAGATCTTAATAGTGACAAAGAAGCGAAGATCATCTTCAATCTTCGTGTATTTTTTGAACCCGCAAAGAGTCTTCTTGAAGATCGAAGAACAAACCTAGAAGGCATTATCTCCATGGTTTGAAATTAAGATCCAACTTCTCCTACCCAACCTACAAATTGACTCATACTGTCAATTTAAGATGCTCATGTAGGCATGTCCACGTGCTCCCTTTCTTGTTGATCATGATATAGGGTTGACCCCTTCTCAAACTTATGTAATTGAGGATCTATCTCATACAACACAACTGTGAATACCATTGAATGATATCCCACACTACTCTTCTTCACCATTGGCACTATCTGAGCTCCATAGTCTCTAATGATAAAAAGTTTATCCTTCTCCAACAAAGGAAATGTTTGCATTGTCCTCATAAAATCCAAGCCCAAAATCATCGCATAATCCTCCAACCGTATAACTCTCAAATACATCCTACCAAACATATGATCCCACTCCCATTGGTGCATCCTTGAGAATACAAAATGTTGACCTCATCTTAGAGTTCATTACTGTGTAGGAAAACATCATTCCCTTCAATATGTTCTCAGGTTGGTTATGATAACTCAAACCATTGTTGTTGGCAGAGGCTAGAATATATGTAAACAACGAGACAAGCCTACAATATTGACACTAGCAATCCTGGATCAAATCTTGCAAGAGAAACTTCTACCACAATGGAAGTTTCTTATTACTCAAAAGTTCTTTTCAACTTGAAAGCAAGGCAAACAATACTTGAACTACATGATCCTCCAACAACATAACTCTCAAATACATCCTACCGAACACATAGCCCACTCCCATCAGTGCATCCTTGAGAATACCAAATGTTGACCTCATATTCGAGTTCATTACTTTGTAGGCAAACAACCAATCCCTTCAATATGTTCTCAGGTTGGTTATGGTAACTCAGACCATTGTTGTTGGCAGAGGCTAGAATATATGAAAACACCAAGACAAGCTTGCAATATTGACACTAGCAATACTGGATTAAATCTTGCAGGAGGAACTTATACTATAATGGAAGTTTCTTATTTCTCAAAAGTTCTTTTCAACTTGAAAGCAACATAAGGCAAACACTACTTGAACTACATGATTGACAATGTAGGTCCACTTGGTGAGACAATGTGGGCCATGAATGAACTCAATTGCGATAACAAACAGGAGTCTAAACAAATTAATTCAAACAACAGTAATTGCCAAATCTTCTCATAGTAGCAGAAGAAGGTGGAAACCGACAATAGTTTTATAAGTACAAATACAATCATGGTATTTTAAGTGTAAAAACAAGTTATCAAAACAACAATCACTAATAACTTTGTAGACATACAACAAAATGTTTTTGTATATTTGATTTTTCAAGGATACTAACATAGTAGAAGTTTTTTATTACTCAAAAGTTCTTTTCAACTTGAAAGCAACATAAGGCAAACACTACTTGAGCTACATGATCCTCCAACATTATAACTCTCAAATACATCCTACCAAACACATGAGCCCACTCTTATGAGTGCATCCTTGAGAATACCAAATGTTGACCTCATCTTAGAGTTCATTACTTTGTAGGCAAACAACCAATCCCCTCAATATGTTCTCAGGATGGTTATGGTAACTCAGACCATTGTTGTTGGCATAAGCTAGAATATATGAAAACACCAAGGCAAGCCTGCAATACTGACACTAACAATCCTAGATCGAATCTTGGAGGAGAAACTTCTACTACAATGGAAGTTTCTTATTACTCAAAAGTTCTTTTCAACTTGAAAGCAACATAAGGCAAACACTACTTGAACTACATGATTGACAATGCAAGTCCACTTAGTGAGATAGCGTGGGCCATGAATGAATTCAATTGCGATAACAAACATGAGTCTAAACAAATTAATTCAAAAGACAATAACTACTAGATCTTCTAATAGTACCAGAAGAAGGTGGAAACTGACAGTATTTTTCGAAGTACAAATACAGTGATGGTATTTTAAGTGTAAAAACAAGTTACCAAAACAACAATCACTAGTAATTTTGAAGACATACAACAAAATGATTGTGTATATTTGATTTTTCAAGGATACTAACATAGTAGAAGTTTCTTATTACTCAAAAGTTATTTTCAACTTGAAAGCAACATAAGACAAACACTACTTGAACTACATGATCCTCCAACAGTATAACTTTCAAATACATCCTACCAAACACATGAGCCCACTCCTATCATTGCATCCTTGAGAATACCAAATGTTGATTTCATCTTAGAGTTCATTACTTTGTAGGCAAACAACCAATCCCTTCAATATGTTCTCAGGTTGGTTATGGTAACTTAGACCATTGCTGTTGCCAGAGGCTAGAATATATGAAAACACCAAGACAAGCCTGCAATATTGACACTAAGAATCCTGGATCAAATCTTGGAGGAGAAACTTCTACTACAATGGAAGTTTCTTATTACTCAAAAATTCTTTTCAACTTGAAAGCAACATAAGGCAAACACTACTTGAACTACACGATTGACAATGCAGGTCCACTTGGTGAGACAATGTGGGCCATGAATGAATTCAATTGCGATAAAAAACAGGAGTCTAAAGAAATTAATTCAAACTATAGTAACCACCAGATCTTCTTATAGTACCAGAAGAAAGTGGAAATCAATAGTAGTTTTCCAAGTACAAATACAGTCATGGTATTTTAAGTGTAAAAACAAGTTATCAAAACAACAATCACTGATAATTTTGAAGACATACAACAAAATGATTATGTATATTTGCTTTTTCAAGGATATTAACATACATGTTGATAATTGCGCGTACTAAAGCAAAAGTATTTTTGCCTTGTATAAAAACATATTTACAAATATTCTTAACTAAATGCATGCAACAATTCTGCGGGTTGTGGCATCTATGGAAAAAGTTAGTTATGTTGCTCGTACAAAGATAAGTGGCAGGAGAGTGACAAGGGGTGCCCAGTTGCAATGCCAATTATCGGATGAGGACATGAAAGTTGATGTCAATGTCAACAATGCCCCAAGGAACGTTGTTGAGGATGACCATGCGACTGAAGCTGATGTTGTCACACCATCACCCACAGAGCCACTGCCATCAACATTCCAAGGGGCAAGTTCAACTAAAAAGATCATCACGATAAGAGGATGGAAAAAAGAAGAAATTTTAGTTGCAATTGACGACATAGAGTTTAATGGATACTCAGTTTGGGCATTTGCAAAGAAACATGGTATTCCTCCCTCATCAATACATTATTGGATAAATGGATTGACTCAAACCAAACGTAGAGAGCCTCTTACAATTATGACTGACGAGGAGGAGGCCAAGGTGGTTGAGTTGTGTAAAGAGATGGCCCAATTGGGACATGGGCTAGAGTTGATACAACTCAAATCCATAGTTGCTCAAATTTGTCAAGGGAGGCCAAACCCATTCAAAGATGGGTTTCTTGGTAAATCATGGTGGTTTGGGTTTAAAAAAAGCATTCAGACCTTGTATTGTGTACAGCTGAGGGCCTTGACATAGACAAAGCATTAAATTTGCGCCTTGCAGTTGTGCAGAAGTTCTATGACACTCTTTCTAGTGCTTAAGATAAACATTCTTATGGAGTAGACCATATATGGAACTGTGATGAAATAGGTTTACAGGAAGGGAGGAATTGTGGCATACGGGTAATTGCCAAGAGAGGGAGTCGAAATGTGCCAAAGATTTTTTCCTAAGAGCAAGGAGTGGATAACTATTTTATGTTGTGTCAATGCAGTCGGTACTTCAATCCTAGGATTTTATCTATTTAAAGGTAAAAATCAACTGAAAAATTATATACATAATTGTGAACCAAGTGCATGCATGGTTGCACATCCCCATGCATGGATGACTAAAGAACTGTTTTTAGGTTGGCTTTTTCACTTTGTTGCATCTGTACCAGGTGGTGTCTCACCTAATAACAGACACCTATTGATATTAGATGGCCATGGGAACGACATGGCTATACAAACAATTGAGGAAGTAAATAATTTAGGCATCAACCTATTGACATTACTTGCTCATACCACTCACAGATTGCAACCCCTTGATGTTAGTGCATTTGGCCCTTTCAATAACTATTTCAAGTTAGAGCGTGTTGCATGGATGGCAAAGAATCCAGGGGTTGAGGTGAAAAGGTTCGAGCTAGCAGAGCTTGCAAGTAAAGCCTTTAAAAGGGATTTGACACCATCAAATATCAAGGTTTCCTTTAGGAGGACTTGAATTTGGCCACTGAATTATGATGCTCTTATGCATGATACGAGTTACAGCCAGGCGTTTCATGTGGATGGTCAGGAAGAAGTGCATGTCCAAACAGGTGTTGAAGTGTAAGAAGTAGATGAACAAGATGATGTGATTGCAGCTGGTAATATGATTTCCCTCTCTCAAGGACACTTATATGATGAAGATGATAGAACTGCATGTGAAACACAGTATTCGTGAACAAATTCGCGGTAACATGGAGATCGTTCTACCAACTCAAGAACATGAAACTCCTACTGTTGATATTGTTAATGACATTGTTGAACATGCAATTGACGATGACCAATTGACATTGCCAAGCCAAGTAACCCCACCATCATGGCTGGTAGAAGCCACAATTAATATGAATGAACATAGTGTCTCAACAACCAATGAACAAAGCATGAACATGCCCTCACAACCAACAGAATTGAACAATGAAATTGTTCATTTTTTTATGGACAACAAATCAATGGAAGAAGATGAAGCACATAATGAGGCATCAAATGAAGATAATGATATAGTTCAATCAGTTGTCTCAGATACTGGAAGGGAAGTACCAAGCAATGACATGCATGTGGGAGGGGTGGAGAAGATACTTGGCCAGTTCCTAAAGCTGCCAGTAGAGAGAGTATCAATGAAAAAAAAGCAAGGTACACTGGGTAGTCTTCGTTTGGGTCGAAGTTCACAATTACTCACCTCATAAGACTATATAAACCTGTTAGTTGAGTCTGAAAAAAAGAAATTTGAAGGAATTAAAACAGAAAAAGAAGGATCTAGTCAAGGAGAAGAAGGCAACAAGGATTGTTGCAACACAACGTCGAGTAGATGAAAGGCTTGAAAGAGATAAATCAAGGCAAGTTAAGGACCAGCAAAAACAAATGGCAAGACAGGAAAAGGAATCAAGAAAGACACAACAAATTCTTGAAAAGGAACAAGGGATGATCAATATGGTTGACAACGATGCAAGCATATCTGATGAAACCAAGATTATTTCAAACTCATTGGACTATATTGCAGATAATAAACCATTATTCTAATACCTTATAAACATTCAAGTGCCTCTCTATCAAACTGAGGGTTTACCCACTTGCCTTATTCCTACCAGAGGAGGTGTCAATTCTATGTATTCTCATTACACACCTCCACTTAATGCAGGGGTTAGTAGTGCAAATGTGAGGTATGGGTACTCAATTCCTCCATGGTTGGAAGGTGCAAATTGGATTCAATCATATGGAAGCAATCAACCATTTCCGAATCAACCCTTTTTAGGTAGGCCAACCTACCTGGCTCAAGCAGGTAACTTGGGGAGTTTTGGCACTCAAGATTCTCAAGGCCATAAAAAATAGGGGTGTCATATGTTTTTTGTTGTAACCACATTATGATGTGGATTTTGGATGAATTGTATCTTTTTCTTGTCACAATTTTTTTTTGGCTTACAACCTAGGTTGTTTTATTTCACACTGTTTGCAGCATTCTAACCAAAATCCATTTTAGAAGGAACATCTATAGTCTATTATAATGTAGAAATCTTACCTGAGAATGAAAATGAGATTTTATATTATTCCTCTACACACCAAATGATTTACAATACATTTATAACTAAGTTGTAAATATGATGACAAATGAGTGAATAATGAAATCTTGAACAAGTCACTTATTTTAATATGAAAATTTCATAAAACAATGAACAACAAAAGTACATAGCTATTGGTTTCATATTCACAAATAACCTAGCATTCCATACATCAACAAATATGTCAAAGAACCTAACATTGCATATATCAACAAATATGGAGACATAGCAAGTTACAAAAGGACAACTTACTTCCAATTAAAACATAATACAAAATGGTAATGCACTCTCGACATTGAGTTTCCCTTGTAACCAAATTTACTTTGAATCCAAACACAATGCAAAGTTGCTCTTACAAATCAATTTACCTCCAATTCTGCCAACTATGGACATTGAATGACTCTTATAAATGAATATACAATGCAAAATGGGTTGGTAGACCATATTTCTATGAGCATCAATTTACCTTTTTAAATCAATGCACTTCCAATTAAAACACAATACAAATGGGCAATGCACTATGGGCATTGAATTTCCCTCCAATTCTGCCAACTATGGACATTGAATGAATGAATATACGATGCAAAATGGGCTAGTATACCAGATTTCGATGAGCATCAGTTTACCTTTTTACATAAATGCACTTCCAAATAAAACACAATACAAATGGGCAATGCACTCTGGGCATTGAATTTCCCTTATAAACCAACATTCAATACATCAACAAATATGGAGACAGAGCAATAAACAAGATCCTCAAGATTGCAATTTAGAAAAGGACAACTTAGATCCATCTGATATCAACTCAATAAGACAATAGACTAAATCTGACCAGAACCAAAACCATTTCCAAAATGACATAAAACCCAGATTTCTCCACAAACTAGATGCCACAAAGGAATGAAACAACAATACACAAGTACATTCGTTCCAACCTAAACATATTTCAATTGTACATTCATTCCAACCCAGACATTAAGTGAAATTACATCTTTTAACTATAAGTGAATCAGAAAGCACAATGCACCCATTTATCCTTTAATCATTTTGTAAACCCAAGACAATTCCTTAATGGCTCTAACAAAAGAATTTTGAGAGAGGATCTTGAGTTTAAAGGATATCAGCTTGCCATGAAGATAAAGGGAAAAAAGAAAAAGAGAGCCTCCAACTCAAAGCTAGTGACCACCCATTTAAGCACATTCTACCATAAATAGAAAGAAAGAAGCAAAATGCACATGCAAATTTTCCATCTTATATATTTTCATGGAGATTAACGTTATTAGTCAAATTCAAATAAAATGGACTAGAATTGTCCTGATATTCATAGCACAAAAGTTACTTTCCATCTCGATACCTCCAATTGTGTATGTAAAAGGGAGGAAGATGTAAATAGAGATGCTCCACCTGTTCCATTTATAAGGGGAGTTTTTTTTACTTTGAACATTATATTTCAACAAGAAAATAATCTGTAAACATGGGAACAACTTCATCCTAGTGTCCATATAGCTTGCAGAGATAGTAGTTTTGAATTCCAATGAAAGGATCAAGCAAACAACGTACAAGAATCAGATTATAACAGATACAATCATGCATTAAGTCATCTTAACATTTCTAAAATTGCACATTGCTAAAGTTGCAAGATCTTCCTGTATGCATTTGTCAAAGAACAATAAAATCGCCAAGTGCTACTCATACACCGAAGCCTCCTATCTCTGGTTTGGAGAACAGTGAAAGAAAAACATTCCTCAATGAATTTGAAAAGATAAAATACAAGGAAGGGTTTTACAATGTTTCTTCTGTTAGAGGACCTTGAGTTTAAAGGATACATGCCATGAAGATAAAGGGAAAAAAGCAAAAGAGATCCCCCAACTCAAAGCTAGTGACCACCCATTTAAGCACATTCTACCATAAATAGAAAGAAAGAAACAAAATGCACATGCAAATTTGCCAAGAGTGATTCGATTTTATAAAAGGGTTCTTATTATCACAAACTCTATTCCAAATAATAGACAAATGAATTAAAACACAATGCAACTCGAACCCGAGAAACGAGAAATGACTATTGTTCAAGAACAGAGTCTGCAATCTACTACAATTAGAAAGCTTTGGAGGGATTTGTCCTAAGAGAGAGTTGTAGCTCATGTCGAGAGACATAATGCCCCTCAGCTCTCCTAACTCGGGTGCCAATTTACCCTCCAAGCTGTAGACAAAAAGATTTAATGCCCTCATTGTAATTCCATCTCCATAGCAGAAAATGCCCGTCGATGAACAGGGGGAGGGTAACAGAGTAAGCAAAATCGACAAAAACCATAAGAAATTGCAGAAAACATGTGATAAGAGCTAATTTCCCAGCAAATTCAAGTGTTCACAAACACAACAGTGCAACAAACAAAAATCCCAACAACAAGTTCAGGTGTTGAAAAACATAGTGGCTAGTAGGATTTAGAATCCTACTGGATAGACGCAAAAGCCACCACCGTGTCCAAACATCCCCCAGACCTCGCCATACCTGCAACCAAAACTTGTAAAACATGAAAATATTAGCAGATGACAAAAACAGACAAACAAATTACACACAATTCGAAAAAAAAACCCATGTATTTAGAAATTAACCTAAATTTACCTTCATGGACCTTGAACTGGTTAGAATTTCGTACTAGCTCCTTCCCAAACAACAATCCGCGAGAATGAAACAAAACCCTAAACCTTGAACAACAATGGTAGGTGCAATCAAACAACCACAACATAAACCCTAAACTGCTAACGAGACAGAGCAAACAACCTCGCCGGGTGAGCAAGTCACAATGGTAGGTGCAATCAAACAACCACATCATAAAACCTAAACTGCTAATGAGACAGAGCAATCAACCTCGCAAGATGGGTAGGTCGTAATGGCAGGCACAACCAAACAACCACAACATAAACCCTAAATTGCTAACGAGACAGAGTAAGCAACCTCTCCGGGTGAGCAGGTCAAGAATGACAGACATGATGCATAGGTATTGGAGTCGTCCCAAGCCATCGCCGATGGAGCGCATCACCCACACACCGAACCTGAACAAAACAACATAGGGCAGAGAACACATCAGAGAAAACAACCGGAATGAAACCCTAAACAACGATTTAGGTGGTAAGTTAAATGCTCCCACCCACCACAACACGTGGCAGGCTCCACTCAGCATGTGTCGTACACCATTGGCAGGTGTCCATGTGGAAAACACTAAGGTGGAGGGGAGGGCGCATAGGTAATGGCATCCCTCCCCTAGCCGTCTAGGGTTATGTGCATAAGAAATGACATGTGAGAGTTTTAGGCCATGAAAAAGGGTTACTGGTATTAAAAAAAAATCTGCTTTTACTTTGATCTTAATGCCAATGCACCTGCAAAAGATATTTGTGAATAAATTCAAAGAAGAACCCTTGTCTTCCGATTTGCAAGAAAACAATAAGAGAAAAGATCACCAAAAATATATAATATAAAAAAAATTAAATATAAAAGAGCTACATTTATATACAAAATTTATTCTACGATAGTTAAATCAAAGGAAAATGAGTACAACTCCATTCTTTGATTAGTAAAAGAAAAAAAAAGCTCTTTAAAGTACCATATTATTCAGTTAAAGCACAATATAGAGAGAATATATGAGATAAATAATTCTTTTTTACAAGCAATGGCCAAGGAACCCCCACATAAACTTTTCAATAGGTAAGTCTTTAAAAGAAAACAAAGTGGGTTCTTAAACTTTTATGGTCAAGAGTTGGCTAGTTTAATTGAAAAAGTCCCCTCACACTTGAGATCTGATTCAATAAAATGATTTCTACATAATTCCAAGATAATTGTTAGATCGAGATGGTTTAGGATAATACAATTAAAGGAAGTTCTAGGGGTTCAATCGAAAACCCACTAGAACGTCCAAGTCTAGAGTACTTCTATGATAGCAAATCTAAATAACTATTAATAGACCTAGTAGAAAATTAAGCACAATGAATCAATATTACCATGGTCATGGAAGAACACCACCAAAATTTACCCCCAAAGACTTACTTTATTATTCATAAAATCTAGTACATAGTAGAGCTTCAGTAGCCAAGAGCTTGATTTTTTTATATCTTACAATGAGAAGCGTAGAGCTCAATTTATAGAAAAATGGAGAGATCTAGATCCCTCTCCAAGTGAAAATGGCTAGGTCCCACAAATTGCATAAATTTATCTCGATCCCACAATAAAATGGTTAGTTGAAGACTTGATCCACCAATTAATCTCAACCATTGATTTTCAATGCTGATCTTGAGGAAGGAATTTGATTTCCTTGAAAATGGAGCTGGATTGACCCAAAAATTTGATCCCGGACCAAATTTTCTCCTCGAAAATTTTTCATTCCAACTTAACCAACTTAGACCATCTCATTAAAAGGTTGATTTTTTTAGGAAATTAATTCCTTTTATGGATTGACGAATTTCTTGTGGGACTTTTCCTTGCTTGATTTGTGGAGATTCCACAAATTTTTACTTGATTCCTTTCTTGGGAAAGTCCACATCCTTTTTAATTATTTTTCACTTTGGAGAGAATTTTATTTTTCTCTTATTTTAATTTTCTGACCAATTTTCGGCTAATTATTTGCCCTTTTTTTGCTGAAAAATAAAGAAATACGACTCTAGAAGGATATAAACATATTTTTCCACCCTAAAAGTGTGTTTAGATAGAAAGTTGAGGTGTAATTTGGAGTACTCATTATCCACTACAACTTCTATAGACAACATTTTTTTACATTTTACATCAAATATTACATAAAAATCTTGTTCAATGAGGGAATTTTGACAATTAAAAATTGACCCCTAGACACAACCAAATTTTGTGAAACTTTAGACATGATCTAGTATGACATTTCACACAGACTCTATACACTAGGACTCACCTAAGACTTCACCATCAAGTCTCACTCTATCTTTGGGGGAAAAACTTAACCGATTATAAGTGCTGAAAAACACAAATAATTAGTTAAGGAAAAAAAACTCCCTAGAGTGAAAACTCTCTAGCAAAAATATTAAGCTACCTAGATATGTTACATGGATTTATATTCAACATACTAGAATCATTTTTACATCATCCTCGTAGCGTTGCAAAATTTGGATTACAACATGATGACCAAAAGTTGCTTGATGATGATGAATTCTGAAAATTCTGACTATGATGAAATGCTCAAAATTATACTTTGCTCATGGGGTAGTTGACACTTGAGTGGTCAACATTTGGTTCAACATGGGTTTGCATTTCTTCATGAAGGAATCTGAGAATCCATAATCTGCATCCAAGTCACACAAATTACATCTGGCAACATCCATTCAAATATAAATCATATATCATCATAATATACAAAAATGTATTTGAAACTCTATTCTAACAATACTAAAAAAAAAAAAAAAACTACTTCTATGAAATATAAATCTAATCTAAGAGCATGAAATTGAAATATTGAAATGAAGTCTAATCTACAAGAGTAGGGTTAGAAATCCACTACAAAGGATGCCCTATGGTATCAGATATCCTCAATGAAGTTCATGCCGAGAACCTGTTGACTCATTGACAGATCCATGGGTTGTTTTTTTGATGTCCCATGTCCAATTCTGAATATCTTAGGACTTTGACTCGTCCCATTATTGTATTGTTCTTGGCCATCAGATGTGTAAGGCTTCTTCCTTTTTATTTTTTGATTTCCGCCTTGTGGAATCATGACATCGATGATTTTTTTTTTTTTGTAATGTTTTTTTCATTTCCTTTTGGTAGGTTATGATGTTGATGATGATGCACCCAGTGTAGACCTCTTTGCCTAATATTTATAATGTTTAGATGGAAGATTTGAAGTACCCAAGCTTTTTGTGACATGGATCACTTTTCACAAGTATTATGATTGATCTCTTGATTTCTCCCACCAGTCATGACTTGACTCTCCTTAGTTTCATCCATGTTGTTTTCAATTAACGTTTTTTAAGTGGGACAAGTGACCTTCACATGGAATTCATAATAAGGTGAAACTTACTTCGACAGATTGGGAATTCATCATCTAAGGCTGGAACTTCTGTACCAGTGATCTTTCCATTTCCTCCAACCTATTTTGCAAGGCACTTACTTCTTTGGCATGATTTGCTTCCATAATCTCTATCAATTGCACTTGTTTTGCTTCCATGGTCACCAATCTGTTCTCCATGGCACTCATTTCCTTGGCATGATCTGCTATTAATTTCACTTGATTGAGTTCCATGTTCTTAATTACTTGTGCATGATTCATTTCCATAATCTTAAACATTTGAGTCAACTCCTTGATGTGATCCTTATCATTTTCCTTCACTTTAGCTCTTGCTTTGACTTTTCTTTTATCTCCATATTTCTCCTTAAAGGCATTAATGATTTGTTCTAGAGAATTAAAAGAGTTAGTAAATAAATCTATGAACCAATCGAGAGCATCCTCATTTAATGAGAAGACAAAAAGTCTCATTATAGCATCCCCATGGTTAATACCATGGCACCACTTGCTCACACAAAAGTTGAAATTCCTAAGGTGATTTTCGGCACTAACGACATTGTTACCTAGAAAAATAGGCACTACTTCAATGGTTTCTTCCGGAATAAAATTCAGATAACCATTAATATTAGTAAAATAACTAGGAGTGAACAATTCTTCCGTGATTTCTTGCCCACTTGAACTTGAACGAGCAAATGGATATTAGAGAGATCCTCCTGTCCAAGATTAGCAAGAAGTCTATGAGAAGAAGGCTTCAAGCATAAATCCTTGCAGAAAATGAACCAAGTGGAGTCACCACTTGAACATGAATCTAACTCTAAAAATATAAAATGCAAGAACCGAAAGTTAGTCGTAAAACCAAGTCAAAGAATACTTATCCCTGACAACGACGCCAAAAAATGTTGTCGCCTAAGATGTACACCTAAGCGTGGGAAAAGTTTCTAACCCCATAAGATGTAGTATTTAAGTCACAATGCTGAGAGAAGGGGTTGTCACTTATTCCCAACTCTCTTCATTTAAGCTCTCTCCTAGGCAAGCTATGGGGGGTAGTCCCTAAGAATGATTATCAAAGGAAAACTTGTTGAAAACAACAAGTTCTAAGAGATAAAGGCAAGCAAAGTACCACTTAATATAACCTAAATTAAAGACTAATGAACAAGTATGAATATTTATGAGCAATGTAGATGTCAAAAGATAGATTCAATTAAATCAATATGACATTCAATAAGATAAAATGAGAGAGATCAATGCCTTATAAACAATGCTTAAATTATAATATTTGCAAAATAAGAAGATGATCCTTCAAATAACTAATATGGCAATGTTGCAAGACAAGCATTAGTACAAGATGATAGCACAATATTGAAATATGAGCAATAATATAGAACCTGCAATGTGAATGAAACTTGTACTTTAAAGAGATGCTATGAAAATATAGAACAATATCATAAACCAATGAGAAATTAATTCAAATGACAAGTACAAAAGAAATATAATGCAATGTAGCAATTAAGATGAGATGCTCACAAATCAACAAATGCAAGACGAAGCAATGTTAGATGAATGCAAAATTAGGCTATGTGTGATGCAAGGATCTTGGTTGATTTTAATCATATGCCTAATCTATGGTGAAGCTTCCCCTCAATTTCTCAAAACTTGGTAAGGACTTGGGTGGCTTGCAAGAAGGATAGGTTGAGGATGCACTTAGTCCATCATTAACGATACCCACCTAGCCTCATTGACAATCCATGTGCCTTCATTCCTGCAAGGGCTCAACTGCAAGATAACTACGTGGTCACACGTTTTAAACTTACTCCAAACTCAAATTTATCAAATTGAATGAAAATTAGGGAAGTTGGTTCTAAAAATTCTATCAATGAAGCTTATGCTTGGTGGTAAATTTTAAAGATGCGAGCCTAGATCTAATATGCAAATGAAATGCAAATGTTAGTGCAATGCCTCAATGAGATATAATAAGTTCAAGATGCTTCAAAGAGAAAAATATCAGTATATTTAAAATAATGAAAAAATTGAGCACAAAATTATAACGAGACAATGATCAATGAAGCATGTAAATATTACGCAATGAAACAAAGTGAATGAAGGAAATAACAATTAGATCAAAATATTAGAGCAATAACTCAAGTGCCTTAATAGAAAGTGTTATTAAAAATTGTTTCTTCACTTATAATATGTTATGACAAACAAAGCAAGTGAGAATTATACAATGAAGCACAAGTAAATGATGGCAAGTGAGATTTTCTAATTAGATCTAATTAGAGAGATTAGAAAATTAGAAAGACTACTTTAATCCAATATACAATTGAGATTAAGACATGAATTACTTAGATGCAACAAGATCAAATAGCTAATAATATCACTAAAGCAAATAAATCAAATTATTAACAATGAAAGCTAGATTTAACAATGACAAATTGATACAATTCAATAGATTAGATCTAAAAAGCAATGAATATGAGACTAATTCTAGTCCAATGAGATGCAAGAAAACTAATTAGGAATTAGATCTAAAGACTAATGAAATAAAAAACTAAGTTAGGAAATTAGTCACCACTACAAGAAATCCTCACTTTTAAATAAGAAGGGCATTATTCTTTACCTTTTTTTAAGTACAAAAAAAGCAGTGTTTATATTGATCTTATAAAGTACATATACATACAAGATCTATAACATTCCAAATCCAAGAAATATAAGACTGCAAATATCTCCACCTGAAAAAACTTTTAAAAGCATTACATGGAAAGATGAAAGCAAATATCATTTTTTACTTACTAGCTCCACAGAGTAAATCCCAAACTTCCTCTAGTAAAAAAATAGTTTATTGAAATTACAAAGAAAACCCCTCTACAAATATGAGGATTTTAAAACCTTAAAGAGGATTTGTAGATGAAATTTTAATATCCCCTCTTAAGATACCAATGAGAGAAAACTCCTTAAAATAAATTTGAAAAATGATAAACCTTTTCCCAAATGAAATGGATTTCCTCAAAAGTGAAATATGCTCCAAAAATAAATGACGTCAAAGCTTCAAGGAGGAAATACGTAAAGAATTGATGGGAAAAAAAATACCAATATGGCTAGGAGATGAGAGCTTCAAAAATTAAATTTTAAAAACCCACATATTCAGAATCGAACTTCTATAATTTTTCGCTCAAATCTTCCATAAGTTTTCGCTCGGGGAAACTGAATAATTTCTCTTGCAACTAAAGAAGGAGAAGATAGCTTGAAAACCTCATATGACACTCCACAAAATATTTTCCATCTCCTCTTCAAGAAATCGAAGCTGGATCTTTCTTCAGAAAATTTCGTTCAATAATAATGCTTATAGTTGAGAAGAAAAACGATTCAAGTGTTGAGATTTTTTATTTTAAATAAAATAGGTAAAAATTTCAGTAGGTGATAACAATAGGAAGTCCAAGTCCAAGAGGTTCCCATCATGATATTAACGCAGGTTTAGAGGGAAATTTTAACTTTAACGCAAGTCCAAGAGGTTCCCATCATGATATTAACGCAGGTTTAGAGGGCAATTTTAACTTTAACGCAAGTCCAAGAGGTAATACGATGGTTAACACAACCCAACATTATATTAAAAACGCAGGTATATCAATTAACAGCGGTTCCCATCATGATATTATCGCAAGTCCAAGAGGTTCCCATCATGATATTAACGCAGGTTTAGAGGGCAATTTTAACTTTAACGCAAGTCCAAGAGGTAATACGATGGTTAACACAGCCCAACATTATATTAACGCAGGTGCAGATGGCAATTCGGTTTTTCTTGAGGGTAATGCTGAATCCTACGCTGTCTGGGGTTCGAATGTTAAGGAAATTATAAACAATAACGATAATTGCCAGGGTAATAGCGCTGACAGCAATAATAATACAAACAGCAACGTGGGTAATACAGATGGGTCAGATAAAATATTGGTCAATGCGGATAATACAAACAGCATAGTGGGTAATGCAGATGTCAACAGAATGGGTAATTCGGTTTATAATAGCAGTGGTTATGATAAAAGGAGCAGGAATTATAATATTCATAAGAACAAAGGACGCTTAAAGGGTAGAAAATTCGATGATGAAAATAATTCAAACCTTGAGATGAGTAATAATCATGATGCTTCCAGGAGTATTGACAATATTAATAGGGTTGTGATTGGGGACCCCTCTGTTCCGAATTCGCAAGAGAAAAGGGTTGTGAATCTTTCATCTACAATACTCAAACTTGAAGAAACTGAAATCTTGAGTAAGGGTCTGGGATTTGCAGTCTCACCAAAGAACATTCCTTTTGAAAGCATTATTTGTAACATTGAAAATGGGACACAAGGTCTTTCATCAAACGACAGAGAAATATTAAGACAAGAATGTTCCTTAGCCCTGTTGAAATCTAAACGCCCAAAGAGTAACCTTAACAAAGAAGGGCGGGAGGCTCTAAAGTCTCTCCATAATAATGATAAAATAGTGGTTCTTAAAGCTGATAAAGGTGGAGCAACCGTTGTGTTAAACAAGGAAGACTACATTTAAAAAATGAATGAGCATTTGGGTTGTGGAAGTTATAGAAAGATCAATTCTAACCCAATTCCCAAGGTGATAAGGCAGGTCAAGAAAGCCATCATGGAAACCAACCTGGATGACAAAATAAAAAAGAGGTTGATTCCCACCTGTGAGGTTATTCCTAGAATCTATGGATTACCGAAAATACATAAAGAAGGGGTCCCTCTCAGACCAATTGTTAACACTATTGGTTCCCCTACATATGAATTAGCTAAATATGTAGCCAAGATCCTAAAACCTCTGGTTGGTAACACAGACTCCTTCATAAAAGACTCAACAGATTTTGTTAAGCTCATTAAGGATAAAAGGGTAGATAATGATGATATTCTAGTAAGCTTTGATGTCGTATCATTGTTTACAAAGATTCCCCTTGATGAAGCTGTGCATGTTATAAAGATGGCCACCGATCTTCAAACAGCAAAACTTGCGGAAATCTATCTACGGTCCACATTTTTCAGTTTTCAAGATCACTATTATGAACAAATTTCAAGGGTTGCCATGGGTTCCCCGCTCTCACCTATTGTCGCTAACCTATACATGGAGTACTTTGAGAGAAAAGCCCTTGACTCATTCCACTTAAAACCAACATGGTGGAAAAGATTTGTCGATGACACCAACCTGAATTGGACTCATGGTAAAGCAGAGCTTGAGAAATTCTTCAATCATCTTAACTCATCCTCTGAAATCAAATTTACTATGGAGCTTGAAGAGAATGGTAAGATCCCCTTTCTAGATGTCCTGATCAGTAGAAGGGAAGATGGCACTTTGGGACACCAGGTCTATAGAAAGAAGACTCACACTGATAGCTATCTTCATGCTGATTCTTACCATCATCCATCCCAAAAATCTGGCGTTTTAAACACCCTGGCTGTCAGAGCTTTCAGGATTTCTGACCCTGATCACTTAAAGGAGGAGATTGAACACTTAACCTCTGTCTTCAAAAACATTGGGTACAAGGAATGGAGTATCAAGAAAGCCATAAAAAGGGCTAAAGACAGGGCCCTCTCTAAACGTACCCCTGAGGACAAGAAAGAAAATCAGGGGAGGGTTTACCTTCCATTCATCCAAGGGGTTACCAACAAGGTTGCAAAAATATTAAAAAAGAAAAACATAGATACTCAATTTACAACATGTGGGACGATAAGGCAGATGATGAGGTCGGTTAAGGATAACATTGATCATCAACAGCTCAAGGGAGTGTACAAGATTGATTGCTCATGTGGGAAGAGTTATATTGGGGAAACAGGTCGATCCCTGAAAACAAGGCTTAAGGAACACGCGGCTGACATAAAGAATGATAGATCTCGTACGTCGGCCCTTGCAGAACACTCATCCAAGACCAAACATCATGTGTGTTTGGAAGACGCCAGGGTAATTGCAAGGGAGGACAATTATCATAAAAGAAAAATCAGAGAGGCCATTGAAATCATGAAATTTCCGCAGAACCTCAACAGGGACAATGGAAGTGAAATCAGTGGAAACTGGTTTCCCCTGATCAGACAAATAAACCCCCCGAAGCCCTTGGAAGCTCAAGATCAATAGACCTTCCAGTCAGAAAGTTTATTAATTAATTAATTAATTAATCATCTCAAATCATTTAATTTGATTTAATTAATTATATTAATTTAATTTAATAATTAATTAATTAATCTTAATGTTAATTTATGGTTGATTTATTAAGGCTAAAAATAATATAAAATAAATTAAATAATAGCAAAATAATTACAAGAAATAATATTAAAAATATATAATCATGTGTCGGCTCTCATATTAGGGTTCTTTTGTGTATTTATATTCAGGTGCCCAGCTCCTTCTCTCATCATCTTTCATTTCGTTCATTTCTATCTTTCAGAAAGTGTCTTGATGATGGACCCCCTTTGGGGTTCGAAACGTCGACAGACTGAACTGGAAACTGTGGATAATCCGGAACATGAAGCTACAAACAATAGGAATTTGTTGCTAGATTAGCTTCAGGTTGTTGAGAGAGAGTTAATGCATCATATTTGATTTTTGGAGAGAGTTTTTGAGGAATTGATTAATTTTTTGTAATCTCCTGTTTGATTAATAAAGATTGCCGATGCCTATGTTTGGTGGATGTAGCCCAAATTGATTAGATGAACTACAAGTTAATCTACTGTGTCTCATGTGCATAATTTATTTGCTGTGTATATTGTTTTATTTGCTTGCCGCACATATTTGCCTCCAACCAATGCTAAAGCATATTGGAGGCTTGGCGCAGCGGAGGAGGTCCTGAGTGTAACGTGGTTGTCTTCATGTGTTTGTGTGGCTGACCGAGTGCTGCATGCTGCATGGAGGAGGAGCGTATATAACCTGCGTTGCTGATTGCTGAGTTTGCTGGTGGTGCGGGCGGTGCCTGTGCATTGGTGCGGTGTCTGTACATTGCTGCGTGGACCAACTCTGCGTGGACCAACTGCGGATGCGTGGAGGTGAATCGCCAGCGCGCAGACCCGAGAACACTGAGCCTGCGTGCGTATATGTGATTGTTGGAGGTGGAGAATGCTGAGCCTCAGTGTATATGAGCGTGCGTATATGTGATTGCTGGTGTATGACAATTGCTCACTACAACGTGCTGGAGTTTGTTTCTCAGCTGCGTGGAGGTATTTTTTTTTCCCAACCTGGTGCACTGCTGTGTGCACTCCATCTGTGTTTGGGCTGCTCGCCGGCGACGAGATCATTATGTTGCCAACGTTTAGGTTTATTCACTTCTAACATATTTCTGACTCAACATGAAAAATACGGCTTCAGAATTTCAATTTGAGATTTCCAGGCCTTTAAAATAAATCAATTGAACCTCAAAAATGGTAGACAACCTCCAAGATTTATTTGATTTTCATATAATCGACCTTGAAAATCCTCCAAATAACTTGCTCAAACCCTAGCCACTTAGAATGAAAAAATTTGCGCAAGGGAAGGAGGATGAGTCTCCTCTTGCTCATGGCCTACGGAAATAGGCTTTCAAAAATTTTCAATTCCAAGCCAATTAATATTTGATGTCTTCAAAATTAACGTTAAACCCTAAAGAAAAAATCAATAAGTTGTAAGGCATCCAAGAATGGAGGATTTTCGCATTAAAATGGAAAAATAGGCCTCTCTAGGCATGCGGTTTAGTAAAGGAGGCCTAAAAATTGCTTGTGGCCTTGAGAAAATTCGCTCAAATGCTTGCAACTCTCCTTTAAAAAAATTATCCGAATTTTTTGAAGTGTCAAATGATAATTATCCGAATCTTTTCAAGTGTCAAATGATAAGTCTCTGGCCAAAGGAACTTGAAAAATCCTTCAAACCCTAGCCGTCTAGCGTATGTGCATAAGAAAATGATGCGAGAGAGGTTTACGCCACGAACAACGGTTATTAATCTTAAAAAAAATCTATTTTCCTTTGATCTTAATGCCAATGCACCCATAAAAGTTATTTGTGAATAAATTCAAAGAAGAACCCTCGTTTTCAGATCTGCATGAAAAAAACACCAAAAATATATACAAGATGAAAAAAATCATATATACATAGGCTTGGTTTATATACAAAATTCATTTACAAATCTACAGTGGCTGAATCAAAAGAATATGAGTACAACTTCGTTTCTTGATTAGGAAAAAAATGCTTTTTAAAATAACAAATTATTCAATTAAAACATAATATAGAGAAAATAGATGAAATAAATATTTTTTTTACAGGCTATGGTCAAGAAACTCTGCATAAATTTTTTGTTAAATAAAGTCTTTAAAATAAAATAAAATGGCCTCTTCCACTTCTATGCGAAAGAGTTGGCTAGTTTAGCCAAAAATGTCCCCTTATGTTTGAGATCTCGTTCCATAAAATGGTTTCTACAAAGTTTTAGGGGCTTTGTAATGCCTCCTCCCACATTTACCCGTTCTCTAGGGTAAATAGAAGCTGCGAGTTACTATGACATGAATCGATCTCCAAGTTCCAGTTATGGAAATGGGGTCTACAAACTGGAATACATATTACCACCCCTTGAGGACAATAGATCACTCAACAACCTGATAACCACTCCTGGTAATCAATCCCTAAGTTGGAACTCATTTTCTCAAGCTTGACACCCCAACCGCATGCATCACACACTGTGCATGTTGTTGAAAGGCTCCAACCGCACTCATAAGCCTGCCTCCACACGGTTATGATCGAAGTTCCCCTGTTTTGTGCATGCAATAGTGAGATCTGCTCCATTTTTTAGGGCTAGCCTTAAGATCGCTAACCAGAACAACCTAGAACTTTCCAGAATCAAGTCTAGTGCAATGACAAGTTTGTATGATAAATACTAAGGCTAGATCTTGATCAGAAATTGCCAAACACATGAGAACATTTTGTTAAACACATGGTAAACATAGAAGCTATAGGTCATGAATGCATATATGATCAAGATCATCTTAAATTCACCTGAGAATCATAAAGAAGGCTCAATGCCCTCTCCAACTAGTTGCAACAACACTTGTTAGTCCACACATTCATTAATCATTCAATAGCTTATAATGAACATGGTCCATAATAAGATCACATCATATAACCAGACAAATAACCAACATATGACCATAATAGAATCCATGACAATCAACACAATGATCAATACAAGTGCTCATAGGTCACAATAGGAAAACATCTTATATTAACATATGCAAAAGTCAACCAAGTCAAGGACTTCCACATACCACTCGACCATAGATTGGGTTGAACCAAATTTCTCTTTCAACTAATCACCTCCATTCCATATTCCAAGCATGAATGCGGGATCACATGGGTTAAGCCAAAACCGAACCAACCAGAGCTTCCAGAGGCCAAACCACCTCAACCCTTAATGATAATGATTTCACCTAAATTGGTCCATAAATCACTAACACCAAAACAAACTTAGATGCCTTCGGCTTCCTTCACCAACTCCAGAGGAATTTTTCCTATCTCCACCCATCCGTAAAGAGTTCTAGGAGAAATCCCATCTCCACCCTTGACCCTTGGGAATTTTTTTGAGACCACCTCAACTAGGATCCAAGTCTATCGACCATCCAAAGATAAATCAAATAGAAAACCCACTACATCATCGTTATCCAGGAAATGACAAGGTAAGGCTGAAATCACTATCAATCTAGGCAAATCCCATGCCAGTGATAGAAAACTATCCAAAGAACCACATGCATGCACCATGCATCCAACCTCAACAAGGAAATCACACATGCAAGATGTTATCTACAATGAACTCCAGCTGTCATTGCTGATCTAACTTTTTTTGTTTTCATTCCTTTGCTTACTTGCCTGCTCTCTTCCCTTTGAGCTCTCTCTCTCTTTAAAATTGATCCAAAGCCAAAACTGACAAAAAATTGTGAATTGTTTCTTTGATGCCTTTTTATCATTGATATCTTGTCTCTTCCTTTCCTTTTTCCTTCATTTTCTCTCTAATTTCCCTTGCATGCGTATTTGTTTACTTTCGTCTTCCTTTTCTCATATTTTCCTTTATTTCTTATATTTAAATGCCATTTATTGCCTCTTTGCCTTTGCCAACACCCTTGCCAATTTCCATAACCACTATTAAACCACAAATAATGCCCACTATAATGTTTACCCACCATTCAACTTGGAATATGTGCCCCATGACCTTGGTCTTATTTTATTTACATGAACAATCAACTAGGGGTTGTTACAAACCCCTCCCCCTTGGGGGAACACTGTCCTTGGTGTTCGATGACACTTATGACCAACAAAACATACTGTCCATGGAGATTTATAACATAGCTCAATGCAATATTTACTGTACTCTCCTACTGAGAGCATCCGCAACCCTGTTCTCTTTGCCCTCATTGTACTTGATCTCAAAATAAAACTCACTAAGAGTAGCCAACCATCTAGATTGTCTTCAATTCATATTGGGTTGGTCAAACAAATACGTCAGTCCACTGTGATCACTCATCAAGACGTACCTCTTGCTAAGGAGATAATGTCTCCACATCTTCAATGCATAAATGATAACTACCAACTCAAGATCATGAGACACATAGTTCTTCTCATGCTCATTTAGTTTCCTTGACTCATATCATGCCACTTTCCCTCCCTGCATCAAGAACCCACCTAGTCCTTCCTTGCATGAATCTGTGCAAACCACAAACTCTTTATCAAGATCTGCAATCTTCAAAACTAGAGAATTTGTAAGCAAATGATTCAGTTGTTAAAAACTAGTTGCACATTCTTTATTCCATTCAAACTTCTTCCCTTTCCTCTGCAAGTATGTAATAGGATAGCCAATCTTTGAGATGTTTATGATGAACCTCCTGTAATAACATATTAGTCCCATGAATGATATGACCTCATCCACATTCCTAGGAGTTGGCCACTCCATGATAACTTTAATCTTTTCCTAATCCACTATTATCCCTTCCTCGGAAACAACATGTCCCAAGTAATGAATCTGAGTCTGAAAGAAACTGCACTTACTGATATTGCGATACAACAAATGCTCTCTCAACAATCTCAATACTGCTACCAAGTGCTTTGCATGCTCCTCATTCTTTGAATATACCAATATATCATTAACAAATACTATCACAAACTTGTCCAGGTAAGGACACAACACATTGTTCATCAAGCACATGAAGGTGGTTGGACCATTAGTAAGACCAAAAGGAACCACCACAAACTCATAGTGCCAATACCTTATGTGAAATGAAATCTTGTAGATGTTTTCTTCTTTGATGTGCACTTGATGATATCCTGATCTCAAATCAATCTACGAAAACAATATTGCTTCCTTCATCTGATGAAACAAGTTATAAATCTGCGATAATGGATACATATTCTTGATAATCACTTTATTTAGCTACTTGTAATCAATGCACAACCTGAGAGTATCATCCTTATTCCTTACAAACAATACTTATTCACCCCAAGGCGACACACTTGGCCTAGTGTATCCCTTACCAAGAATTTCCTTAACCTACAACTTCAGTTCTACCAACTCTGGAGTACTCATCATGTACGGTGCCTTAGATGTTGGTGTTACTCCTGGTACCAACTCAGTAGAAAGTTCCACTTCCCTATGAGGTGGTAACTCTAGAATCTTTGCAGGAAACACATCCTGAAACTACTATAAAACAAGACATCTCTTTAGGACTTCATAATCCTCATCCTCTTTCCCTTTGTCACTGGAAATATGAACTGCAAACAATACACATCCCTTCCTGCAACTGCGCTTTGCCTGCATAATTGTAACCATTCTCATTGATGTAGGATTCTTCTTTCCCTGCAAGACTCTCCTTTCCCCATCATCATGCATACACTCAATATCCTTGTCATAACAATCTACCTTGGTCCTATGAATGAACAACTAATCCATGCCCAAAAGTATATTATATGATCCCAAAGGAAGCACATTTAGATGTGCTTATGTAAACATACCATTAAGTCCAAATGCACAAGATCTCACCCAATGATGAACTCCTCTCTTATTTCTTGTAGCCAATTGCACCAACCAAGATTCTACATGCACTTCTTTACTCAACTGACACTGATCCACTAGGCCAGGACTAATATAGTTATAATTAGATATAGGATTAATCAAAATAGAAACAAATTGATCAGAAAGATTACCTTCCATCTCAATAATGGATACCTAATGACCAACCTACCTATTATCCATCGCTGCATAAATTCGGGGAATACTCTAACCAACATCCGCAACTGTATGTACCTCTTGAGCACTGTAAATATCAGGTCTCCCACCCTAATCTGATGGACAATACCTCCTATGATGCTCTCCATCACAAGTATAACATCTCAAAGGTTTCCTGCCATCGCCTTTATTCTGCCGCTCCTTGAGCTAAGACCCATGTCCTCTCTCCACTAGATTGAAATTCTTATGAGGTCCTACATTCTCCTTGTCACTTACATCCTAATATATTTTTCACTTCTTAGGCCATTTTCCTTTAGTCTTCTCATTACCTTTCCAGTCACATTATAACTCAAGCTTGCACTTAGATTGCTCATAACAATGCTTCAACTTCCTGATGACTTTCTCTAATGACTGAGGCTCATCATACTCAATCGAATATTTAAATGCTAAAGGAAACCCACTGATGAACCTTTAGACCTTTGCCTTCTCATCCTTGTGGTAGGGCACATACCTCAACTGCTCCAGAAACTCGGTCGTGTACTCTTCATCTGTCATGGAACCCATCTTGAGCTCATAGAATTCTTTGGATTTTCCATCATAATATCTCTTAGACAATTACTTCTTCCTCGAGGAGTCTTTTAAACTCATGCCAACTCAACTCCTCTTCCCTGATGCCTTTAACACACTTAACATCTTCCAACCATATATCTTCTTTTCCCTTGAGATTGAAGATGTTTATCTTGGCTTTCATATTCTCTGAATAATCGTGCAATCTGAAGAACTTATTCATCCTAAGCAACCATGCTTTTTCATATTCATATTTTTCACTTCCCCATAAAAAATAAGAGGCTTGGCTTTCCTAAACTCATTTGTAAAGTACCTCCTCTCACTCCTCTTATAAGGATGCTAGTGGTAATGACGATGATATCTCTCAGAACAAGAGCTGGAATAAAATCCATGGGCGCTAGCCCACCTATTAGGTGTATCCAAATATCTGCCACCTTTGACTATATCTTCTTTGTCCATCATGTATCTCCTCTTAGACCTGCTACCATATTCCCCATTTGTCTTCTCCTCGTGTTTTTCTCCATGACCGTTCCCCAACTGTCCCTGCTTTTGCAAATCCGTAAGGCTTTAAAGAATCACTGCATTGACTTCTGCTTGCTTTTCCTGAGCCTTTGGAAGTATTTCCTGTGCCTCAATCAACTTGTTATTATCTGCCTTTCAACTTCTAATCTCTACCCTCAGACTCCTCAATGTATCTGCTAAATCAGGAGAGTACTCTTATCCTTGCTGCTCAACTGACCTTTCCCATTCCACTAATTTCACATCAGCCCTGTAAGGGGATTCATGTGAAATATAGTCCACCACTCCGCTCCTCATCTCTGATCTTCTATTTCCTATAAACATACCATGCCAGATAACCAAATTGAAGACATAATCAAAATCATACCTTAGTTTATCTTAGGGGAGGCCATTGCATTTGCACATGCCAATCCAGATTAGCATGATACAATATTACAAGCATAACAATTCATACACAAATATCATAACCATAACTATAATAATGCATGCATAAAAATCACATTTACCTTGAGGTGAAGTGCTTCAACCTTACTCTAATACCACTCTATAACCACCTCTTCCCACATTTACCCGCTTTTACAAACTCTCCAGGGTAAACATGAGCTGAGAGTTACTATGACATGACTTGACCTCCAAGTTCCAGTTATGGAAGTGTGGCCTACAAACTAGAACACATACTACCACCCCTAAGGGACACTAGACCACTCAACAACCTAAAAACCACTCCTGGTGATAAATTCCTGAGATGGAACTCATTTTAACAAGCTTGACACCCCAACCGCTCACATGACACACTGTGCACACGATTGAAAGTCTCCAACTACATGCATAAGCCTGCCTCCATGCGGTTATGACCATAATTTCCCTATTTTGTGATTGCGGTCACGAGATCTGTGCCACTTTTCAGGGCTAGCCTTCAGGCCACTACCCCAAAAAATCCATAACTTTCTAGAATCAAGTCTAGTGTAATGACAAGTTTGTATGATAAGTACTAAGGCTTGATCTTGCTCAGAAATCACCAAACACATGGTAAACATAGAAGCTATAGGTGATGAATGTATATCTGATCAAGATCATCTCATCTTCATCTGAGAATAATCAAGAAGGCTCAATGCCCTCTCAAGATAGTTTCAACAACACTTGTTAGCCCATGAATTCATCAATCATTCAATAAATTATCAAACCATGAACATGATCCATAGTGAGAGCACACCATACAACCAAAGAAATAACCAACATATAACCAAAATAGAATCCATGACAATCAACCATAAAATCAACACAATGATCAATATAAGTGCTCATAGGCCACAATAGGAAAATATCTCCTACTAACATATGCAAAATCCAACCAAGTCAGGGACTTCCATGTACCACTCGACCATAGATTGGGCTAAATCAAATCTCTCTTTCAGCCAATCACCCCAATTCCATATTCCAAGCATGATCGTAGGATCATATGCGTTAAACCAAAATAGAACCAACTAGGGTTTCCAGAGGCCAAACCACCTTAACCCTCAATCATAGTGATTTCACTTAAACTCGCCCAGAAATCACTAACACCAAAACAAGCTTGGATGCCTCTGACTTCCTTCACTAGCTCCAAAGGAATTTTTCCTGTCTCGACCCATCCGTCAAGAGTTCTAGGAGAAAGCCCATCTCCACACTTGTCCCTTGGGAATTTTCCTAAGACCACCTCAACCAGGATCCAAGTCTATCGACCATCCAAAGCTAAATCAAATAGAGAACCCACTACATCATGGCTATCCAGGAAATGCAAAGACAAGGCTGAAACCACTATTAATCCAAGAAAATCCCTTGCCAATGAAAAAAAAAAACTAAAGAACCACATGCATGTACTAGCATCCAATCTCAACAAGGAAATCACACATGCAAGCTATTATCTGCAATGAAATCCAATTGTAACTGTTGATCCAACTTTCTCCGTGTGCTCCCTTACTTTCCTTTGCTTGCTTGCTTACTCTCTTCCCTTAGAGCTCTCTCTCTCTTTCTCTCTCAAATTGATCTAAAGCCAAAATTGACAAAACATTATGTACTATTTCTTTGATGCCTTTTTATCATTGATGCCTTGTCTCTTGCTTTCCTTTTCCTTTTTCTTTCATTTTCCTTAATTTTCTCTCTAATTTCCCTTGCATGCATATTTGTGTCCCTTCATCTTCCTTTTCTCTCTTTTCCCATTATTTCTCATAATTAAATGCCATTTATTACCTCTTTGTCTTTGCCAATGCCCTTTCCAATTTCCATAGCCATATTAAACAACAAGTAAGGCCCACAATAATGTTTACCCACTATTCAACTTGGAATATGTGTCCCATGTCCTTGGTCTTATTTTATTTATATGAAAAATCAACTAGGGGTTGTTACAGGTTCAACTGAAAACCCATAGAACGTGCAAGTCTAGGGTACTTCAAATCTAAATATGAGTGCAAGATAGCTATACACCAATAAATCTACAATAACAAACATAAATAAAAATTAATTAACCTAGTTAAAAATTAAGCACAATGAATAAATATTACCACAGTCATGGAAGAAGAACACCACCAATATTTACCCCCAAAGACTTGCTTTATTATTCATAAATCGAGTACATAATAGAGCTTTGCTAGCCAAGAGCTTGATTTTTCATATGTTACAATGAGGAGCTTAGAGATCAATTTATAGAAAAAATGAGATATCTAGATCCCTCTCCAAGTGAAAATGGCTAAGCCCCACAAATTGCACAAATTTGACTTGATCCCACAATAAAATGGCTACTTGAAGGCTTGATCCATGTCCATTGATTGCTAGTGCTGATCTTAAGGAAGGAATTCAATTTCCTTGAAAATGGAGCTGGATTGACCCAAAAATTTGATCATGGACCAAAAAATATTTTTTCCAAATTTTCTTCTCAAAAATTTCTCATTCAACTTAACCAACTCAGACCATCTCATTAGAAAATCCATCTTTCTGGGAAATTAATTCCTTCTCTGGACCATCGAATTTCTTATGGGACTTTTCCTTGTTTGATTTGTGGGGATTCCACAATATTTCACTTGATTCCTTTCTTAAGAAAGTCCACATCCTTTTTTAATCATTTTTCACTTTGGAAAGAATTTTATTTTTCTCTCATTTTTATTTTTTGACTGATTTCTCACTAATTATTTACCAATTTTTGTCGGAAAATAGAAAATATGAATCTAGAGGCATATAAACATGTTTTTCCACCCTCAAAGTGTTTCTAGATAGAAATTTGAGGCGTTGAGGTGTAATTTTGAGTACTCATACCCCCTACAACTTCCATAGACAACAATTTTTTACATTTTACTTCAAATATTACATAAAAATCAAATTCAACGGGGGAATTTTGGCAATTAAAAACTAACCCCTAGATACAACCAAATCATGTGAAAGTTTAGACATAATCTAGTATAACATTTCATACCGATTCTATACATTAGAACTCACCTAAGACTTCACCATGAAGCCTTAGTCTAGCTTTGGGTATATTTGGGAGAAAAACTTAACCAATTATAAATGCTGAAAAACACAAATAATTAGCCAAGGAAAAAAAAACTCCCTAGAGTGAAAACTCTCTAGCAAAAAACTTAAGCTACTAGATATGTTACATGGCTTTATATTCAACATACTAGAATCATTTTTACATCATCCCCGTAGGGCTGCAAAATTTGGATTACAACATGATGACCAAAAGTTGCATGATGATGATGAATTTTGAAAATTTTGACCATGATCGAATGCTTAAAAATATAATCTGCTCATGGAGCAGTTGACACTTGAGTGATCAACATATTGTTCTATGTGGGGACTGTTATGCTCTTGACCTGCGAGAAATTCTAGAATACCAAATATGCGAAGAAATACAACCTAGAACATAGAATAAAATGAGGAAATCAACAAGTATTTTATTATTCAGAGATGAAAGCAATGTTCACTTGCCTCTTCGGGGGGGGCAACCTCCAGCTGAGCATAGCTTGATTACAAAATAAGACTCGATATTTCTCAATGGGGAGTCTCTATCCTTTATATAGGATTCATACATACAATACCATGGGTCATTACCATGGTTCTATCAATACCATCTATCTAATACCATGGCTCGTTTGCAACTAACTGTGGTCCCTTTCTTAAATGTGGGTTAACCAATTACAATTATCAATATGAGCTTTATTGACTTTTTAACTAACTATAACTATGACTCGACCCTATTACATAAATAAAGCAGTTAGGGTTGGACCCTAACATGACCTCCCCCATAAAAAGTAGCCTTGTCCTCAAGGCTGAAGCTACAGAAACTGCTAAATAATAGTGGCTAGTTCCCAGATTGCATCTTCTGGAGAGGTGTCTTTCCACTTGACGAGGACTTCCTTGATTGTGCGGCCGTACAGATGTCTTTCTCGTATATCGAGGACCTATTTAGGTTGGAGCCAGAGTCAACCTTCTTCATCTAATTCAAGTAGACTAGTTTGAATTCTGCAATTATTCCCCACCACTTTCTGGAGGCATGATACATGGAAGACTGGATGGATTTTTGAATTTGGTGGCAAGGCCAGCTTGTAGGCTACTGCTCCAATGCGCTGAAGTATTTAATAAGGTCCGTAGAATTTTCGAGCTAGTTTTTGGCATCCCTTTTCTTTGAGTGATGTTTGCTTATATGGTTGCAGTCGCAGGAGTACCTGATCCTCTTTTTGAAATGTGCACTTAGAACGATGTTGGTCAGCCTGTTGCTTCATTCAATTTTGAGTTTAATAGAGATTATCTTTGAGATGGGCTAGCATGGTTGCATGGTTTTGTAGATGTTAATCCACTGCTTGCACCTTAGATCATCCAAGGATATAAGAAATAGGTGAAGGTGGGAGTTGGCCATACATTGCTTCATATGGAGTCATATTGGTGGCTGTATGATAGTTAGTATTATACCACCATTCAGCTAAAGGTAGCCATTGTACCCATTGATGTTGCTTTCTGAAGTGAAGCACCTTAGGTATGTCTCCAAACATTTGTTGACTGCTTTAGTTTGACCATCAGTTTGGGGACGATCGGAAGCACTGAGTTGGAGTTGGGTGCCTTGTAGCTTGAAAAGTTCCTGCCAAAAGTTACTGGTGAAAGTCGGGTCATGATCAAACAAAATGGAAGTGGGCATGCCATACAATTTGAAGATCTTGTCCATGAAATCTTGAGCCACCAAAGTGGGGGTAAATGGGTGGGGTAGAGCGCAAAAATGAGCATATTTAGAAAGTCTATCCACAACCACCATGATGACTGATTTGTTGCTTGACTTCGGAAGAACAATAATGAAATCCATAGAAACATCCGTCAAGACTGAGGCAGGGATTGGAAATGGTTGTAAGGTGCATGGTGACTTGATTGTTTCTCCTTTGTGGCATTGACACACATCTCATTCAGCTACAAAAGTAAGAATGTTAGTTTTCATGCCTGTCCAAAAGAAAGAACGATGAGTGTGAGCATAAGTCTTCTGAAACCCTACATGGCCTGTAGTGGGAGATGAGTGCAACTCTGCCAAAATGCGCGTTTTGAGGGTGGATGTCGACGATATAACTACTTGATCCTTGTAGCGAAGAATCTCATCCTTCCAAGAGTAGCCAACTGAGGAATTAGGATTTGCTCTCAATTTATTAATGAGTTGGGGGAGAGAGGGGTGTGAAAACCATTCCTTGGGAGCTTCTTCAATCCAATCTAGTATGTGAAGAGAGATTGATAGCATGGTGTTTTCATCCTCAAATTGGCGTGATAAAGCATCCGCTACTACATTGTTATGCCCTTTCTTGTAAATTATCTCATAATCATATCCCAACATTTTGGCCAGCCACTTATTTTGCTGGGGCTAGGATAGATGTTGCTCCAAAAAATATTTGAGGCTTTGATGGTCTGTGCAGATTTGGAAATGTCGCCCCAATAAGTATGGTTGCCAGGTATCTACTGCATGTAAGATGGTCATCATCTCCTTCTCATAGGTAGATTATCCTAGATGTTTCCCACTCAGTTGTTGGCTGATGAAAGCCAAGGGTCAACCTTCCTTCATTAAGATAGCACCAATACTAGTACTTGAAGCATCACATGCAATCACAAAAGATTTGGTAAATTCAGGTAGTGCTAATACGGGAGTGGAACACATGGCCTGCTTGAGAGCCATAAATGCTTGTTGTGCTGCATCTGTCCAGGGGAATGAATTTTCCTTGAGAAGGTTAGTGAAGGGTCTAGCACGCGACCATAATTGCGGACAAATTTGCGATAGTATCCAGTGGGACCCAAGAATCCCCTCAAATTCTTCAAGGTTTTTGGTTGGGGCTAATCTTGCATTGCTTGTATCTTTTTGGGATCCACTCGGACCCCTTCACGACCCACAATGTGGCCCAAATACTTGACTTCATCCCCGCCAAAAGAGCACTTGGACAATTTGACAAATAATTTGTGATTCCGGAGCAGCTGCAAGAGAAGGTATACATGCTGAAGATGCTTTTCCCAGGTTAGGCTGTAGACGAGAATGTCATCAAAGAAACGAAGACAAATTTTCGGAGATATGGTTTTAGCAGGTGATTCACGAGGCTTTGAAAAGTGGATGGGGCATTACAGAGACCAAATGGCATGACCAAGAATTTATAATGGCCTTCATGAGTTCGGAAAGCAGTCTTGGGAATGTCTACTTCTTTCATGTGTATTTGGTGATAGCCAGAGCAAAGATCTAGATTCGTAAAGAATTGAGAACCATGTAGTTCATCAAGCAGATCATCAACAACGAGGATAGGGAATTTGTCTTTGATAGTGAGCTTGTTGAGGGCCATGAAGTCTGGACACATGCACCATTCCCCATCTTTTGAAATTACCGGAGAATCCACAGTAAAAACCATTTTTTCGTCAACGTTTCAAATCCCAATTGGGATCCATCATCAAGACTACTTGAATGCTTGAGAGCAGAAGAGCTTAATTGAATGATTTAAATAGTACTGAGGAGAAGATTAAAAATAAGATGAATGTCGACTGTTTTAATAATATTAATTGTAGAATTTTGAATGTTTAATTTTGTTTAATTATTGATATAAATCATTATAAATTATTAT
>APFE031094768.1:0-15750 GCA_000404065.3 Pinus taeda | reverse complement strand
AAAGGGATATTTTATATGTCATATCTATTGATAATTATCCCCTTAATGGGTGCCATACAAAAAAGGGTCCCATTATTAAAGAATCTGGTGAATTATTTCCAATATGGTCATAAATGTCTCCCGACATAGGAATATCCATATCAGAAAGTTTGTAATAGATCAACTATGGATTCAATATGGAAATAAACAACTCAATTTAACCCCAACAAACCTTATCAAGAATGATAGTTCCAATGTGCATTTCTTTCTGAGTGTTGGGTGATCTCCCTGTTTGCCACTTGGGATGAATTTCCATAAAGGACAAAGCAACCCCATTGCCACCTAAGAAGATCAAGACATGGTGTGATGCAATTATATTTTCTCCAATATTACGATGTTGGATCTTGGGAAATTGTGTACATAGTGTTTATGCATGTTGGTCCTTTGTAGTAAAAAATTATATTTGTTTTTCTTTATCGTAATGTTTTTCATTTCTGCAAATTTAACAATAATAGCTTTGAAAGCAAGATTCAAACTATGAGCTGCACATGGTGTCCCAAACATATGGTCATACCTACTCAATGATTGTATAAATTTCTTTACATGAACTTGCAGTGTATGTGATAACTTTCATGACGTTTGAAGCAAAGTCACCATACAAACTTGTTGGGCTTGGGGTATATAATTTTTCACACATATTTTGTATTATACACACGAAATATGATTGAAATATGATTGTATTGTATTGTATTTGTATTTGTATTGTAAGGTACAATTAAAGATATGCCCTACACAAATTCAGGGAAAATCTCCCCCAAAGTAATTGTTAATTTTTTTTCAAAAGGCCTCAAAAATCTTGATTTAATAGGTCTTTATGGCATAAACTTTGTACAAGTTTATCACACATATTTATCTTTGTCTAGTTACTTTTAAATTTTTTATCATTTTGGAAAAATCACATGTTTTACATGTTGTGAGATGTAGACACTTACATCTGGTTGTATGGGATTTGTTTGGGTACACATTTTTGTTGTATAGCATCAATATCCATATTCAAATATTGTAGCCATGATTTGAAATATCTAACACTTTTTTAAATCTTAGCCATGCATTCAATGCATTTCTCCCCATTTGAAGCATTTATTTCTCTAAAGAAGTATGGATCTAAAGGAGTCATACTATCAAATTTATTGATGGCTGGTTTGTTGTATTAGTCCAGAACAACTTCTCCTTCTATAGAATGGTGTTGCATACTTTTTCAAAAAAAAAATTGTAATCGATGGGTGCTTCATTCGCCACTCTAAACACGAATTTCCAATACAGAGACAAAATAATCTATAAATAGAATACCACATGCATGTATGGCAAGGGCAACTCAACTATATGTTTCTTCCATCGTACCACAATCAAACATTATTTTCAAGAGTTTGGTGTCTAATCTCTTCTAGGCTTCCTCAACAGTTGAGGTAATGTGCTTCCCCTTTATTTAACATACAAGAACATGCATGTTTCTCCTCCTTTCTTCCCTAGCTATCTATGCTTCATCATTCTTCTTTTGAAATTGTGGCTCAATCTTTGGGGTGATAGATTACAAAACCACATTGTTAGGAATCCAAAGCATAAGGGATATAACCCTTGAATATGAATCCAAACTTTTTCTTGCACTTATGCAATTCCATAAGTAGTTTCCACCTTATTTCTCTTTTTTTCTCTATCTTTCTGTGACACACTTCCATAGAGGGAAATCAATGGGAAATTTTTGTTTCTTTCCTCACCATCTCCTCTCGCTTCACAAATTCTTCCACCATGATTTCTATGATCATAGCCTCCCCAAGATGATGAATTAGATTCCATCGAATGAGTATATGAGATTAAGAAATAGAAGAACAAATAAGAGTTTTGGGTGTTTTTATTCTGGAAAAAACTTTGTTCTGAGTTCATCCCTTGAAATCTACCTGCCAAATTTGTTTCTCAGTGTTGTTCTACCAAACTTGTCCACCTTGAGTTCTTCTCATTTTTTATGTCCAAATCTACTCTCCAAAGTATGAAACTGAAATATGAGATGAAATGGGGTTTCAAGTACATTTGTAGAGATATGTGTGGAAAATATTTGATAAATAGGGGGCCCAACCCTCCTCAAATGCCCGTTGGTGTGGGGAGGCCATGTGGACCCTCTCTACCTATTCAACTAGGTATTTTACAACTTTCTTTTTTATTTATGTAGGAAATGTTTCTCATGTTGATTAGTGCTCTATCCTATAGATTGTGATGTGAAACAATAAATCTACATTTCTAATACAAACTGGAAACTTGTTTGCCAGCTTAGGCTGGTGATTCTAAGGGTGGAAAATTGTCTAGGATTCATTTTTTATTCTTAATAGATACATTCTCATTAAAATAAATATTATATTTATGCTTAATATGCCTTGAAATTCTATATTCTATTATCTATTCTATGATGATATAATTCACAGATGGAGGTTGGAGCCTTGAAATCAATATAATATTCTCTGTGAAATATTTCCAACAAAGTAATGAGGTTATAAAAATTTCATTTTGAAAGTATATCAAGTGGTTCACTATCTCCAAACTAGGTAACATATTTATCTTAAGTTATATGCTCTTTTCTTGAAGTCATAATTTATAGGACTTGATTTTTTCTTGTATTTACATGTTTTGCTTATGGGTACAAGTTGTGATCAGTTGAACAAAGTTAAACATGTTCAATATGCAGTGTTTGTAGCTTACCATTTATCCTTTATGAACTGTTACCTTGTAGATGAAGGGGCCACCTTAGTTGAATTTCCCTTGAAATCACAAGTAATTGTTGCAAGTCCAGACAAACATTTAAGTTTAGATATATATATTTCTATGATATTTAATTTTGTTGTTCCTATTCTGAAACAAAATGAGTTAGAGAAAATGTACAAGGCAATGCCAACTATCTTTACCTTAGAACATGAACCTATGATTGTTAAAAATAAGGGAGAATCCAAACCACCTCTTATTAGTGAAGGGATGGGGACACTTATATCACATGTTACTAGTAAATATAGTCCTAATGGAACCAGTGTTGTTCAAACATAAATTGTTTTAAGGAAATCCTCCATAGGAGATACATGTGCTCAAGTTACAGGGGTACAGTGGGATACATATCCATCTTGACAAAGAAATTCCCTACCGACTACTCCTTCAGATGATTTATCTGTATTTTCAACTTCAATAAAGGCATATCCAAATGAAATTATATCTCTTGTGAGTCCAGGTTCACATGGGTTAGTCATGTCATATTTGGACCTTCAAGATAAGGAATCAAAAGATTCAGATCTGGAAAATGGTTTCGATGATTTTGTTTCATCCAAGTTTAATCTTAATGATAAAATAACAATAGGGGATCTAGACATTAGAGATTCATCCAATATAACTAATGGTGCCATGTTTCATACTTTTGACATGGAGAATGGTTAATGTGATACCATCATCAATGTTTCTGAGACAATTCCCTTTGAAACAATTGATAGTATGGAAAATTCAAATGGTTTGGATGAAGATCTGAGAACATGTCAGAAGCTCTTAGAAATTGCCAGAGCAAGATTCTCCTATCCTAATGTTGAAAATGAGACAAACACCCTCCAAAATATTTGCTACACTAATTTTGGAGCCTTAGGCATAGGTGAAACACCATCATTAGCCACCACCTACCACTATTTTGCACCTGAAACACACTACAAAGATAAAATATCCATACATGTTTTTCATTGTCCCAATGTCTATCCTTTAATTAATATAAAATAAAGTTGTAGGAAAACCATCTCTACATTCAATTCATCGACTACACACCTTTTCGTGCATTAAGAAAACCACATAAGCACCAAAACATCAAATATAAAAACATGAATTCCATACACTTTCAACATAACACAAATTCATATGCCGAAACCACAGAGAAAAATCATTTATGTGTAAAAATATCTCACGCACAAAAACCTCTAGAGTCAACAATGTCCTTCCATCAATCATTGACATTTGAAACTGATATTAATAAATGTGGGTCCCAGATATCATGCATAGGAAGCATTTGTTCTCCGTACACACTACCTCCAAACAACATAGTCCATTGTGTGAAATAATATTTCGAGATTTTATTATATGCACTTTTGCATCCGTAGAATCTATTAATAATAAAACTAATTTCAAAACACATTACAATTAAAATACCCCTCTACACTTCCCTCATTCCACACACATTTTGCACATGTGTTTATGCTCCATATAACCTTCGCAAATGCACAACCATATACGAAAAACTTTGTTCGCACAATTACTTTGTAATATGCCCCTAAATAAGAATAAAAGAAAGGATTTTCATACTTATTATCTTAGTAAAATTTGAAAAAAGTTTCAAATAACATCCATACACGCATAACCACTTTAGCATAACCTCGTTCGCACAACTACTTATGGACTCAATAACACCCTTTGACCAATCATTGAAATTCAAAACTCTGCACATGATACCTCTGAACATGTAGCTTTTCACAACTGCTTTCATACAATTGCTTCCATAATTTCCCAAAATTATCCTAAATAATAATAATAAAATACTAAGCCTTCATGAAATTCCTTTTTACCGCACTACACTCTTTTTTTCACATGGATTTAGAACAAAGTTTCTTTAGCACCCCCATCTATGCAAAATACCTCAATTTTCCTGCACATACTTCATCCTCTACACAATAAATGTTTCACACAACAATCCCAACACTCACTATGTAAAGGACCCCAACTTTCCTGCACATACTCTATACTCCACACAATGAAACATGATAATATTAATTTGAAATTGTTCAATCCCCTTTGGGGCCTATGCAAATAATCTACAACTACAAGAATTCTCACATCATTGAAATAAACATTATCATAACAATGTCCTGCAATTGTGTCAATAACTAGCTTTGCACAACCACCTTTGTACAACTACTTTTGAAGTTGCAAAAAATGTTCCTAAATATTAATTAAAAACAAAAATCCTTCCACACATTCATTTTATTTCACAAGAATTATTCTTCACAAGGATTGAAAACATATTTTATTTAGCATCCCCAAGACCCCAGTTCTCTTGTACATACTTTATCCTCTAGATAGAATGTTTTGCACAATGAAACCGTACCAATTACCACATCGTTTAGCGGTATCATAATACTTACTATGGAAAGGACCCCAACTCTCCTACGCATACCTTTCGCTCCACATAAGGAAACATAATAATATTAATTCGACATTTGTTCAAACCCTCTGCTTATGCAAACAACCTGCAACCACATCATTACTAACATTATTAAATAGACACTAACATAATAATGTCCTGAAACTGGATCAATTTTCACATCATTGAGTAGAGAAATAAGATAAAAGTGACAGTGTTAGAGCACTCACCATCATAATGGGAGCTCACAAAATAACTTTTATTTTAATTTTTACACGAATTATCAGACATTGGGGAAATGAAGATAAAACACCCTCCATCTGGGGAATTATGTCCCATCAGAGCTTCCTCAACTAATTGTAAATTAGAAATAACATTTACTCTAAACTTGAAAATTATTTTTTAATTTATGCAAAAATAGAAATATTGAGCAATTTCCCAAAACTTGATTAAAATTGCGAACACACAACCAAATAATGTACAGTCAATGCAACTTGACTGTGACGTAAATTTTATAGTCCTTGACGAGGTAGGGACTAATAAAACTTAACTTTTTATATTTTAATATATTTTACTTACCTCTACTTACATAACCAACAATCAAATACATAAATTTCACTAACAATAAAAAATATCATCTCTATTTATATTTCAATCTATTTCACTTATCCATTGTATCTCCCACATGGAATTCGTCATGAACACCATTTTAGGAAATATGGACACCACGTATGTAGATACAAACCTTGCAGAGGTTACCCTCATAACTAACAAATAACTATGAAAGGAATTAATATCACATTTGTGACTACTTTCCCAGGGAAGTATTTAGTAGCACTGGAGTAGCCATTGCTTTCGGCTTTCAATATCAATCTCCAATTAGATCTGTATTTGGTAATTTTGCAACACTAAATCCAACCTTTATCACTTTGCATAAAATGGAAGTGACCATTGTTAAGTAAAGTGGTCATATATATTAAAAGGCATGGCCATATTGCTTTCAATCATTGATCTGTAATAAGGGTGAACCATTCAAATGTCAAATCATAAATCTTTGTAAATCTAATTGGTTGACATCAAAGTTAGAATTTACACATCATTAAAACATGGTAAAGTACCTTGTACAAACATTATCATTTCAAAGTAAGAGTTGAACAATTCATATTTAAAATAGATAACTAATTAACCACTAAGCTATTCAATAATATTGGTAAAAAGAAGTTTCCTTACCAATAAAGAAACCTGCTTTTGTATATATGGATATAAAGAAAGTTAAGAAATTCATGAGAAACTAATGGCTCATTGAAATATGCTTTAATCGGCAATGGATAAAGAGAACAAGAAATATGCCTGAAGAAAACTTTACAATTATACAAAGCACCACCAATAATGTAAAGATACTACATTATAATCGAATGAAAATTTCTTAAAGCCCATGGAAAGGATCATGGCCCTTTATTAGTATACACTGCTTCCATATTTCCTTTCCCCAATAATGCATGGACATGGAGAATATATATCAATGCATGGACATGGACCAAAACTTTCCATGAGCACATAGATCATGAGTAGAATTTTCAGGACATGGACCAATACTTGTCATGTCAATCCTTTTAATCATTTTATTGAATTATTTGATCATGTTTGTTATAATGTATGTTTACAACTTAAATTTTTTCTTCAAATCAATTTTTTATTACATGCTAGTTTTAGTCTATATTAGGAAAATCTAATTCGAATGTTAAGAAAAAAAACGTTTTTCATTGAATTATAAATATTTCTATATCAACAATAAAACTAAGATACACAATAAAAATCTAATAAGTATATACAATAAAATTATTAAAAGGGAAATTGTTTCTATTCACTTATATAATTCTTTCATTCATGGAAAATTGTTATTATGTTTTGAATATCTATTTATTTTTTAAATTATTTATGCTATATAATTTTATATAACATTTCAAAAATACAATACAAGATAAATTATTTTACATTTTTTTAATTACAAATATAAATGTATATCTTGAATTTCGTCAATTTACTACATTAACCTAATGAATTTTGATGAAATAAATTAAGCAAACTGAAATTTGATAATCATATAATACCACATATATTTATAATATAATATGTATTTAGAAAATTAATTAAAAAATAAATAAGAAACATTTTACAATGGAGCATCTGATCTACCTTGGCAATACTAGGTGATATTTCCTTGTTCCATAACTTGATGATGAAAGAGGGATTGTATTGGACACATATACTAGACAAAGGAGGCACTATGTGGGTGTTAGTGTTGGTAGCACCATTCATATATTTCAAAATATTTTCCCTCAGTCTTTTTGTATTTTGGATGAGTGTATCTCTAGCAACACTAGGGTATCCAATAACCTGAACGAGCTCCTCATTTTGGGAGGCACATTTTGGTCGCTCCTCTTTAGGAAATATGTGAATATTTTCTCTAATCATGTGCTTCCACATCTCACTGATGATGTTTCCACCTTTACCAACAAGTCAACCAAGGTGCTTTGAGAGAAGAAGTCGCCTTGAACACATGGCACCTTGATCGTTGTCATTGTCACTAGTGATTCCACCAGTCTTTCCTTGCAATCGAAGGATTTCCTCAAGCGTAGGTGAAACACCATCATTAGCCACGACCTACCACTATTTTGCATCCGAAGCACACTACAAAGATAAAACCTCCATCCATATTTTTCATCATCTCTATGTCTATCCTCTAATTAATAGAAAATAAAGTTGTGGGTAAATTCAAGTCATCTAACATTCAATTCACCGACTACACACCTTTTCGCACATTCTCATAACCACATACACACCAAAACATCAAAACTAGAAAAATGATCTTTATACACTTTCAACATAACACAAATGCATATGTGAGAAAGAGAAAAGAAAAAACATTTATGTGTAAAAATATCTCACACACAACCACCTCCTCACTCAACAATGCCCTTCCATCAGTCATTGACACTTGAAACTGATATTAATAAACGTGGGTCCTAGATATTATGCGTAGGAAGAATTTTTTCTTTGCACACGCTACCTCGAAACAACATAGTTTGTTGTGCGCAATACACTTTCAAGCTTTTATTATATGCACTTTCACATCCTGCAGAATCTATTAATAATAAAACTAATATCAAAACACATTACAATTAAAATACCCCTCTACACTTCCCTCATTCCACACAAATTTTGCACATGAATTTATGCTTCGTATAACCTTCGTACATACACAACCATCTATGCACAACTTCATTCGCACAACTACTTTGAAATATGCCCCTACATAAGAATTTAAAAAAGAATTTGCATATTTATTATCTTAGTAAACTTTGCATAACATTTTCACATAACATCCATACACGCATAACCACCTCCACATAACTTCATCTACACAACTAATTCTGCTCTCAATAACACCCTTTGATCAATCATTGAAATACAAAACTTTGCACACGATACCTCTAAGCATCTAGCTTTGCACAACCACTTTTACAACAACACCACCAACAATATAAAGAGACTGCATTATAATTGAATGAAAATTTCTCACAACCCATGGAAAGGAACATGGCCCTTTATTAGTATACACTGTTGCCATGTTTCCGTTTCCCTAATAATGCATGGATATGGAGCATATGTATCAATGCACGAACATGGACCAAAAATTGCCATGAGCACATAGATCATGAGTAGAATCTTCAGGACATGGACCATTACTTGTCATCTCAATCCTCTTAATCTTTTAATAATTTTATTGAATGATTTGATCATATTTGTTATAATATATGTTTACAACCTAGTTTTTTTCTTCAAATCATAGCTTTATCACATGCTAGTTTTAGTCTATATTATGCAAATCTAATTCAAATATTAAAAAAAAAAAAACATTTTTCATTGAATTGTAAACATTGCTATATCAACAATGTAACTAAGATACACAATAAAAATCTAATAAGCATCTACAATAGCATTATTGAAAGGGAAATTGTTTCTATTCACTTATATAATTCTTTCATTCATGGAAAATTGTTATTATGTTTTGAATATCTATTTATTTTTAAAATTCATTATAATATATAATTTTATATAACATTTTATAATAAATAAAATAGAAGATAAATTATTTTACAATTTTTTAAATTACAGATATAAAAGTATATCTTGAATTTCATCAATTTACTTCATTAACCTAATGAATTTAAATGAAATAAATTAAGCAAACTCAAATTTGATAATCATATAATACAACATATAATTATAATATGATATTTATATAGAAAGTTAATTAAAAAATAAATAAGAAACATTTTACAATTGAGCATCTGATCTATCTTGACAATCCTAGATCATATTTCCTTGTGCCATAACTTGATGATGAAATAGGGATTGAAATCGGCAGATATAAACTAGAAAAGGGAGGCACTATGTGGGTGCCAGTGTTGGTAGCACCATCCATATCTTTAAAAATATTTTCCCTTAGACTTTTCATAATTTGGATGAGTGCATCTCTGCAACACTCGGGTATCGAGTAACCTAAACGAGTTCTTGATTTTTGTTGAAATATATAGGGAAATTATGTGTATAGTGATTCTTCTAGACTAGATAACAATTTCTGAATTATTCTTACTTTTGTTGTCTTTGTTGGCTTAACATTATTCTCCTCTTATTAATGCAAGTGTGTGTACTTCATCAAAATACTCTCAAAACATAAAACAAGAACACAAGATACTGGCTCCTTATCAGGGCCAAAATCTCTCTTCTCTTAAGAGGAAAATCGTTCAATAAGTTTTCTCTTATTAAAGATTCTTTCTTGATCAATGCCAAACCCTAGACCCTTGACTAGAAGATCCTCCATGCACAAGTCAAGTCCTTCCTTTCTCTGCATTATGTTTCCCCTTATACTTTTTCCACCTCCTTCCAACACTTCATTCCATGACACGTCATCCTTCTAACAACACTTTGTTCTTCTTTCCACTTTTAGTATACCTTCTAGAAGAGATACTTATCTTTTTTACTTTGTGATATCCTTCACCTAAGAATACTCCTTGCTTCTGTTGATCATCCAAGTCCCTTCTTGATGTATAGTGGTAGGCTTAGTGTGACAACATTGCAACCCTAATTCTCTAATGTGTGAGAGGTACCCTGGAGAATTAGGGTCCTTTTTCCCTCGCTAGAGAGATAGGCTTCTTCAATTGTCTTGGGAGGCCTTGTAGGCCTAGTTTCAAACCCACACCACTAGTTCCTATACTGTTTTTCCCTCATGTCATACCCACAAATTTTACCTCTTTTTCTTCACACGCGTGACTATTTCTAGCCCTAGAAACAATCCTCCACCTTCACTTTTGTTCCTTCTTACTTCACTGCACTTTGGAGACCCTTTATACTTTTCTACCTTCACTTTTTCTCGACTTCCTCCTTCACTAATTTCAGAGATTGATTGCCTTCTCTTTGGAGGAGTGGAAAACCTCTATATATAGAGGATTTTCCCTCCTTTAGGCTGACTTGTAGGCCGACTTACTATTTTGAGGCTGACTTGACTTCCTTTTCTCTAAAGGTTTCTTTTAATGGTGACATTTCTTCTTTTCGTGATGTCTTTTCTAGGACGAGACTTAACTTTTCTTGGAGGTGACTTATTTGACTCTTATACACAATGTAACATACCCTTAAGGTATTTAACATAATTATTTTGATCTTTTGAATTACCTATAACTCTTTAACATGTGATAGACCTACTTCAATGAGAAAGAAACTCATTGACATATATCATAAAAATAATATTTATTTTCTTGGATAAATACAAATATCAAAAGTACATGTATGAAGATTGAACCTAGTTACATTTCCATCAACAATTTTGGGAGGCACATTTTGGTCGCTCCTCTTTGCAAAATAAGAAAATATTTTCTTGAGTATTCTTAGCCACCACCTACCACTATTTTGGGTCTGAAACACACTACAAAGATAAAACCTCCATCCATATTTTTCATCATTCCGATGTCCATCCTCTGATTAATAGAAGATAAATTTGCGGGTAAATACAATTCATCTCAACATTCAATTCACCGACTACACACCTATTCACACATTAAAAAAACCACATAAACACCAAAACATCAAATATAGAAACATGATTTTCATACACTTTCAACATAACACAAATGCGTATGCGAGAAACCGCAAATCAAAAGCATTTATGAGCAAAAATATCTGACGCACAACCACCTCCAGACTCAACAATTCCCTTCCATCAGTCATTGACATTTGAAACTGATATTCATAAACATTGGTCCCAAATATCATGTGCATGAATCATTTGTTCTCCGCACACGCTACCTCCAAAAAACATAGTCTATTATGTGTTATAATATTTAAATCTTTTATTCTATGAACTTTCACATCCCACGGAATGTATTAATAATAGAATTAATATCAAAACACATTACAATTAAACGAATCCTCTACACTCCCCCCATTCCACACAAATTTTGCACATGCATTTATTCTTCGTATAAACTTCGTACATGCACAACCATCTATGCGCAACTTCACTTGCATAACTACTTTGAAATATGCCCCTAAATAAGAATTTAGAAAAGGGTTTTCATATTTATTATCTTAGTATAATTTTCACAAGATTTTCACATAACATCCATACACACATAACTGCCTCCGCAAAGCTTTTTCTGCAAAACTAATTATGCACTAAATAACACCCTTCGATCAATCATTGAAATTTGAAACTCTACACATGATACCTCTGAACATCTAGCTGTTCACAACCACTTTTGTACAACTACTTCCATAGGTTCCAAAAATGCTCCTAGATAATAACTAAAAAATACTAAGCATTCCACACATTTGTTTTACCATACAACACCTTTTTTCACACGTATTTAGAACATAGTTTATTTATCACCAGCATCTATGTAAAATACCTTGGTTTTCCTGCACATACTTAGTCCTTTGCACAATAAACGTTTCACACAACAACCCCAACACTTACCATGCAGAGGACCCCAAGTTTCTCGCACATACACTGTACTCCGCACAAGGAAATATAATAATGTTAATTCGATATTTGTTCATTCCCCATTGCGGTGTATGAAAACAACCTACAACTACAGTAATTCTCACATCATTGGACAAAGAATTATCATAACAGTGTTCTGCAATCATATCAACAACTAGCATTGCACAACCACCTTTGTACAACTACTTTGGTAGTTGTGAATTATGTTCCTATATAATAATTAAAAAGAAAAGCCTTCCACACATTCATTTTACCACACAACACGTTTTCTTCACAAGGATTGAAAACATTGTTTATTTAGCACCCATAAGATCCCATTCCTCCTACACATACTTTTTCCTCCACATAGTGAACGTTCTGCGCAATGAAACTGTACGAATTACCACATCATTCATAAGTGTCACAATAATTACTATGCAAAGGACCCAAACTCTCCCACACATACTTTTACCTCAACAAAAGGAAACATAATAATATTAATTCGACATTTGGTCAAACCCCCCATGCCTATGAAAACAACCTACAACCACATCATTTCTCACATTATTGAATAAGGAACTAACATAATAATGTCCCGAAATTGCATCAATTCTCACATCATTAAGCAAAGCACTAACATAGCAGTGAAAGTGCCAGAGCATTCAACATTGTAATGGGCACTCACAAAATTACTTTTATTTTAATTTTTAAAATTAATTGTCAGACATTGGGAAAAAGTGAAAATAAAATACCCTCCATTGGGAAAATTATGTCCCATTAGAGCTTCCTCAACTAATCAGAAATTTAAATAACATTTACTCAAATTTAAAAAATTATTCTGAATTTATGCAAAAATAGAAATATTAAACATTTTCCCAAAATTTTGGTTAAAATTGTGAAAACACAACCAAATAATGGAGAGTTAATGCAACTTGACTATGAAATGAATTTTATAGTGCTTGATGAGGTAGGGACTAATAAAACTTAACTATTTATATCTTTATATATTTTACTTGCCTCTACTTACCTAACAAAGCATCATATACATAAATTTCACTAAGAATAAAAAATATCATCTCTATTTCTGGTTCAACCTATTTCACTTCTCCATTGTATCTCCCACACGGTATTTGCATATTTATTATCTTAGTAAAGTTTACATGACGTTTTCACATAACATCCATACACCCATAACATCCAAAGACTGTTCATTTCGATTGATCACCCCAAGCTCTCCCAATCCACTAGGGATAATTTTTCAAGTGCATGAACTGCCAACCCACTTTTCTTTGTAATATTCGCCTCCAAATTTGTGTTCACCTAAATAACCGAACTCCTTTGTATGAAAGTCAATATTCACCTTCAATTTTTTTCACTTTAGTAAACAAGATGCTTTTTATGAAGTCAAATCTCACCATACTTAGGCAAAGTTTCACCTTGGTTTATGTGGGAATCTTCTTCACAATGGTCCTTCGTCCAAACATGGTGTAAATGATATCACCTTCTTCCATATCCAAGAAATGCATCATAATCTCCACTTCTGATGGGCCTCTATTTTATACAACTTGCAAATCAACATTATCTTCAATGGTTTTATCTTCTATTATTTCCTCCTCCATGAAGTATTTAGATACAAATCCTCTATTTTCAAGAGCTTGGAAATCAACATTATCTTCAATGGTTTTATCTTCTATAATTTCCTCTTCCATGAAGTATTTAGCTACAAACTTTTTGTCTTTCAAGTTTTCACTAAACATGACACTTTATTATATATAGTGATGTCAAGTTTCTTTTACGCCAACAATAAATGGACATGAAGAAATGTTTGATGGGAGAATGTAGATTAATGCATGGACATGGAAAAATATTTTTCACAAGCATGCATATCAATGTGTGGACATGGACTAACACATGCCCTTAACACATAGATCATGAGTAGAATATTCAAAACATGGATCAATACTTGTCAACACCATCAACCATTTAAAGAGACTACATTATAATCAGAATAGTTTTTTTAGAGTCCATGGAAAGCTACAACGTGTCAAAAGAGATAGCTTAAGAATTAAAGACAACAATCATTAAAAGGTACCCAATACTTTATAAAATATTGCAGTGAAATGGCATGGACAATTCAGGCCACAAGCCCCTAATAACCCAAAGGAGAATCGAGGGTCAAACCTTAAGGGTTATACCTTTACAATAAATAGTATCAATTCAGAGAAAAATTCAGATCACCTTCTAAATTTAGAGATAAAGGCTTGCCCATAAACAAGTGTAGACTTGGAAAGAGAAGGAATGTGAAAAATTAAAAATTTGGGAAAATTGGAAAATATGTTGGAAACAAGAAGTAAACCAAGTAAGAATGAACTCTTACACATTTTCTTAGTTCACAGCATGGAACTAATATGAAATTAGGCGATCGAATAAACCCTAAGAAGAGTGGGCATTATCGATAATAAAATCATGAAAAAAAATAAAAGAATTCATTAGTTGAAAACCCTAGAGCCTATAGAATGTAGATTCCCTATAGTGGTGCATAGCTCCTTTCCTCGTTGTTTATTCTATGACTACCACACCGGGAAGAACCACCTATTTATTAAAAATACCCCTTACGGTGAAATGTAACAAAAATTGTCAACCTTATAGCCATCAAATGAAAAGAAAGAGAAACTTGGAAGAAGTTAGACACAACCTAGAGTGAGACATGATTGCTGGGATACAATGTTTGAGTAGAGTGCACCCGAGAGGAATTCTCTTCATATGATAATCACCAAAATAAAACCAAGGTTAGATATGGATTTACAAGGTAAATCGTTGAAAGAAAGAAAAGCAAGAAAAGAACTTTGTGAGCAAAAAAATAAGTTACGCTTGTGAATATCCTTTGAGGGGGGTGAAATTTAAAAACTATGAACTTGGGGTAGCCAGACACAATATTATAGTCACTATGGTTTTTTTCTATGATAAGGCATAATCAAGAAACCCTAGCATGAACATAAGAAGAGCACTGGTTTTTCTTCGAACACATATGTTACAACGAACTGAGCCCAAGGCAGCTCCCGAGGTGGTTACCCTAGAACCAAGGAGGAGGAAGGCTGATCATTCAATTTTCAAGATGACAGATGCATGATAAAGATTCGAAGATCCGTAATTGTATAATTAATTTCTATGTTGTTACCCTTAAAGTTACCAATGAAGGCAACATACAAAGCTCTAGAGAATTCAAAATTCAATACATAATTGCAAACACCAGTGCCATAGGTGTAAGATATGTATGTATGGTGTTCGAAAGGCGGATTAAAAATCCCGATGATACCATTAATAAAAATGAATAATAAAATCCCACATGCACTATATAGTGCGGTGAATGAGAACTATGTACTCAGATCCATGTATTACATTCATAAAGGAAAATAATAAAACTATTTAGCAAAGTATTAAGGGCACATAGTAAATGAATAAGTTGAGTAGTATGTTAAAGGCAAGATGATATATACATGCAAAACTTACTTAATCTGACTAC
>APFE031094757.1:13433-30212 GCA_000404065.3 Pinus taeda | reverse complement strand
GGAGAGAATGAACCGTCGGATCACTACATATCGTGACCGTCAGATTGTAAGTTACAAAAGTACATAGTAAAGAAACACACTTTACCTAACTCTATACTAGACCAAGTTATACTTAACTATTTCCTATGTGTCGGAATATCCTAACACATTATACATTGAGAAACCTAAATCCCTTGTTAACTCTTTTAAGACAAGGCCCATGTTACTTTTGTTAAAGTGAATGTGCCTTTGGCTCTCCCCACTTTTGTATGTGGCTAGTGTGTATACCAAGGTTTAGTATTAAGGATAGGGATTTATGGTCAGAATCGGGCTTGTGGTCATCTAGGAGGTCAAAATTAATAATACAGTTGAGTTGGGTATTATATATTGCACAGTCCACAACACTGTTATCAAGCTCATGAATACAAGCCATCTGGACAGATGTAGGCCACCTTTAATCTCGTTACAAATGATCAGGTCTTGGGAAATATAAAGATTTATTAACTCAACACCAAATCGGTTCTTGATTATGTCTTCATAATCTCTTTAGAATGTACGAGCTAAATCACAATCCTCATCAAGCCATAGCGGGTTAGGGTTAGAGTTATTACTTAATAGAGTAGCCTGGCTAGTAGCGGTTCTAGCATTGAAGTTCCCAGGCAAAAGGATGTTTCCCCCATTCCTTAAACTATGGATATCTTTTTCTAAGGTAATGAAGGGGAAATTCTTATCTAGGTTGTTTTTCTTATAGGAGCAAAGTAACAGATTGCGAGAAAATTTGTATTGGCGTTAAAGTCATAAATTTCGATCCAAATGTACTGATTAAGGGGGTCAATCTTATGAAGCCGAATGTGGGAAGAAATTGTATTCTTTACAGAATAAGTTATACCACCAAAGCCTCTACGAGAATATTTCCTATTCCAGGGAGGCCAAAGAATGAATCCATCTATATGGGGGATTGAAGATTCGTTATGCTCATAACTTTCAACTAAGAAAATAAGATAAATATCACTCAGGATCCAACTTAACCTAGGACCTTTACACCATGGAAAACCACAACAGTTCCATAAGAGGATGTAGAGTGTTCCTAATTCCTATTTATCACTTTTATTTTGGATTCTATATCTAATAATAACTTTCCTACTTCTAATGATTTCCCATTTGCCTTCCTTTCTTTCCTCCTTTACCTTTTGGACCTCTTTCCTTAGTTCAACTTGATCTTCTAGAATAAGTTCTTCATTTATAAAGATCCCTCACCCTTTTAAACTTGGAGATTTAGTAAGAGTATCTAATCTATGGTCATTGCAACTTTACTTTAACACATATTAGTCTATGTTTATGCTCCATAATCTTTCCCACACTTTTTGCTTCAGTTAGATAATTTGTTTGAATTTGTGAGTTAGTTTTTAGTTGTTTTTTCACTATTTCTAACGTGTCATCATCAATTTCCTCTTTTATACCAGCAATTATAAGGTGTAGGGCTCTTTTGTGGTGCTCATGATCCAATTCAATTGGTTTTTTCATTTCCTCTTTTATAAGTTTGACTTCTATTTTATTCGTTGTGTTGCTTAGGGTTGGATTATTGTCTAGTTTTTCTTTTAATTCTTTAATCTTATCTTTCAAGGTGTAATTTTCTTCGACCATTGATTGGTTTTTGTGTTCTATTTCTTGCATCCTATCTTTCATTCCTTGAATTTCAATCTCAAATGTTATTATTCTACCTTCTACTTCCTCGCAACTATAATTTGTTAGACATTGCAAATAATTCGATTTTATGTTCCATAAGCATTGTAGAAAATTCTTATTTATTATGTGTTTCTCTTTATTCTCCCCCCTTTTCTAAAGATTCAATGTATTCATAGAAGCCCTATAAAGTAATTTTGTATGGCCTCCCTCTAATAGAGATAGGCTTAGAAATGTGGGGAGAAGTATTCATAATTGTAACAAATAGGCTTAGAAATGTGGGGAGAAGTATTCATAATTGTAACAAATAGGATTTAGCAAGGAGAAGAGAGAGTAGGTAAAGGAACTGATGTACCTAGAAATTTTTCATGATAATAAAGAGATGTATAGGTGTTTCAATCAGATATTGCAGTTCTTCTCACCGGAGATGCGATGTTCTTCTCATCGCAAAGATCAAGTTCTTGCCGCAAAGATTGTTGTGTAAAGTTCTTATAAATGGTTTCACCACAGATGTGAAGTTCTTAAGGAATTTAGACTTCTGTGATCCATAATATTGTTTAGAGAATAACTTCGGAAAAATCACATAAAAAACCATTTGTCGACGCGTTTTCGAACCACATTGGTTGGTTCGAAACGCGTCGACAAATGGTTTTTTATGTGATTTTGCCGAAGTTATTCTCTAAACAAGATGTGAAATTCATCAATGTATCACCACAAAACGAGTCCTTATAAGTGGTTTCACCACATATGCGAAGTCCAAATATGCAGAATGAGTATGTATAGACCACTGCATAACGACGTTCATTAATGCATCACCACAGAGCGAGTTCTTATGAATGGTTTCACCATAGATACGAAGTTCAAATATGTAGAACAAGTATGTATAAACCATCGTAGATGTTGTTCACCACCGATGTGAAGTTCATTAATGTATCACTACAGAGGTCAAATTCTTGCCACAGATCGCCATGTGAAGTTCTTATGTATAGACCATCGTAGAGGACCAGGTTTCAAATATGTGAATTTCACATATCTAAAACTAGCATATATAGGCCACCGCAGAGGTGTCAATATAATTTTGTATAGACTACCATAGAGGTATCAAATTCTCTCCATATAGATCGACATCCAAAGTTCTTATCCACATAGCACTAGGTTTCAAATATGTGAAGTTCAAATATACAAAACTAGCATATATAGGCCGCCACAGAGGTATCAATATAATAATGTATATACTATCGCAAAGGTATCAAATTCTTACCACATAGACCACCGTGTGAAGTTCTTAGGACCAAATGTGGAGCCCACTCCACGGAAGAGTATGGGAAGCATAAATTAGGCAAAAGTTCCTAGAAGAATACCATGGGCCAATACCATTAGTTAACAATACCACATGATGAATATAACAAGTGTTAATATGATTTTTTTTAATTAATTAATTTGAGATAAATTAATTAAAATATCATAACTAGTTTAGGAGATAGATCTTAACTCTTGATCTCTGAATAGTATTATGAATACTCAAGCAGATTCTATGGAGGTTAAATCTCTACCATCCACTTAATAATTATTGATAATTAAATTAAAATTCTAAAATCCCTATTCTAGAGTAAACTATAATATAATCCACTTTGTAATTATTGAAAATTAAATTAAAATTTTAAAATCCCTATTCCAAAATAAACATAAGTATGGTCTATACTTGAAAACCCTCTTACCAGTTTATTTAAAAAATAAATAAATATAAACTTCATGCAAAGTTTAGTTTTTCTTGTTTTAAATGTGAAGAAAATTAAACAAATAGATTACATATGTGGGTAAACACATTTTTGGCTAAAATTAAACAAAGAAAATTCCTTTCATAAAATGAAATGAAATGATATTTTAAAGTCCAGACTAAAAATAGTCTATGGGACCATTAGTTCCCTACTTTTAGCCTTTTGCAATTCAATTTTTTTCTTATTCAAATTGATGATGAGCTGTCCCAACCTTCCAACAATCCCCTAGCTGAAAAGACAATGCTTCACATGGCTGAAAAGTCTATGGGACCAATTCAATTTTTTTCTTATTCAAATTGATGATGAGCTGTCCCAACCTTCCAACAAGACAATGCTTCACATGGTTGAAACGTCTATGGGACCAGTCTATGGGACCAATTCAATTTTTTTCTTATTCAAATTGATGATGAGCTGTCCCAACCTTCCAACAAGACAATGCTTCACATGGTTGAAACGTCTATGGGACCATTAGTTCCCTACTTTTAGCCTTTTCCAATTAAATATTTTTCTTACTCAAATTGATGATGAGCTGTCCCAACCTTCCAACGATCCCCTCGCTGAAAAGACAATGCTTCACATCACTGAAAAGACAATGCCTAGACATCGCTACTAACATATTCCCATAACTTTCTCCAGTGTCTTTGAATACATCACATTCCAAAATGAAACACACCCGTTCTTCTCAAATTTCTTTAACCCTAACCACACATTTTTTTAAAAAATAATAATATAAGTGAACCTTAATGGTAAAAAACAAAAATTCTCCCCTATAAAAATATGGGTCCTCTCCTACCTAAATCAATTATAAAATAAGCCCAATATGGCCTAACAAAACAATTTTGGAAAAATAATAATATAAGTGGAACTGGATGGTAAAAACAGGAATCCTCCCATATAAAAATATGGGTCCTCTCTTACCTAAATCAATTATAAAATAATATAAAATAAGCCTAATATCTGGTTATTCTATATTGGATGGTAAACTTGTTATAATATAAATAGTGATTGAAAACACTTATTCTGGCCTTGAGGTAATTCTGGATCTTGAAATAGAGCGGACTGAGCAGCTGGGAGGTTTCCAGGAAGAGTTGCAGCCTCAGCAGGAAGAAAAATATTTCTTATATTTTCTGTGAAATAGAAATATTGTAGCAATGGAAGCTGAAATATGGCGCAGGCTCCCAAAAGAGTTGTTGCATATGATTTTAGCGAGGCTGCCCATTAGGGTTCTTGGCAAAATGAGGACTGTCTACTGTCTTCCCGTGCTGCCTTCGAAGGACTTGTTCCAATTTGGTCACCCCTGGGTTTCTGATTCAGATCCCCTGGGTTTCTGATTCAGATCCATTGGAATCCAAAAGATGACGTGGATTCTTGGGCTATAGAAAAAGGCGGTTCAGACATGTACAAAGTTCCTTTGCTCAATCACGTCGTTGTGAATACTTGCAAGGGCATCTTCTGTTGTCATAGAAAAGGGGATATGTTGGACCTTTCCATAGGCATTCCCGGTACGAGGAATTGGCTACAGCTGCTTCGTCCTTCAATACCTGCTTTCGTTTTCAATGGATTGGCTTTCGATTATTCCACAAGGCATTGCACTCTCCTGCTGGGCAGATATTCTAGTAGCAGGAGAAGAATTGTGATGTGTATTTATGATTCAGAATCCAACGCCTGGACTCAAGTTTCCATGATGGTCCCGGACCATATTCGGCCTACTGGAAAGGGTATCTTCTGTAATGGCAAGTTTTACTGGGTGTCTCTGCCTCCTAATCCCCCTAATCCCATCCCTAATATCATGGTAGCCTTCCATATTGCCGACGGGCTTTGGACAGAAATCCCGTTGCCACAGAGATGCATGACTCTGTTCACAGAGATGCATGAGAAGTATGGTGTGATGTTAAAAAGAACCGTTTGGCAAAATGCAGCATTGGTAATGGTAATCGATCGGAAAATGAATATATCGATATATAACTGGAATGGGAAGTTGATAGTCTGGCGATTGAGATTGCCTGGGCCTCGCATGTCTCAACGACCATTCGAGTATCGATATCAGCCTTCGAATCTAACAACTTATGGTGGCCTCAACCATGATTTATATACTGATCCATTATTTAGGAAATTTCAGATGGTTGTTTTTAATTTTTCCTAGTTGTTTTTCTAAATGTCAATGATAATTGAAGTGCTGGGTTTATGAATATATTCTTTCTTTTTAGCATATATTAACAGCGTAACATTTTTCATTTACTCAAACTATGGATCCTGAAACTTTATTGACAATTAAATTAAAATTGTGGAAGTTAGTTTCTAAACTTGCAGAGCTGTTTCATTTATATATGTAAAAGAGAAGTAAAAACTTTATTGACAATTAAATTAAAATTGTAGAAGTTAGTTTCTAAACTTGCAGAGCTGTTTCATTTATATATGTAAAACAGAAGTAAAAGGTATGAATAGAGAAGAAATTATTCATCTTTATATGCAAAAGATAAGTACAAGGTATGAATGGAAAAGAAGATTAATAGAATGTGTAGTGGCACTTAATGTAATAGAAACTAGTCTGCAATAAAACAATTGGGTTATTTCCATATATAGTAGTCTCAAAATACTTTGTATTTTGTTAGACTCTGCTTCACTCTTTACAGACTTCTCCTAGTTTTCTAACAGCTGTTATGATTTGGGAGATCCTAATGATTCTTTAAAGATTATTTTTCAGAAATTTCCTGTCAACTTTTTCCGGAGCATATTTTGGATAATCAGAAATGAATTGTGGTAAATTGGAGGAGGTTTATGTTCCTCATATTTTAATCTACAAAAACTTCTTTCAGTTTTGTAACAGAGGTTATGGTTTGGGAGATTCACATGAATCTTTGCAGGCATGTTTTCCCGAATTTTCCTATTTTTAGTTAGTGTTTTCAAATATGTTTTCCTATTTTTAGTTAGTGTTTTCAAATACGGTTTCCGCGCAGGTGGAAATGTATTTTCAAAAACTGAAAGAAATATTTGTTAGCAACATCATCATTTACAAAAACTTCTCTCAGTTTTCTAACCACTGTTATGGTTTGGGAGAAACAATGGAAATGTATTTTCAAAAACTAAAAGAAATATTTGTTGGCAACATCATCATTTACAAAAACCTCTCTCAGTTTTCTAACAACTGTTATGGTTTGGGAGAAACAAAGGTGTTATAGGACCCTATTTTTCAAAATTTCAGGAGGAAAAAGCTCAAAGAAAGTTAGTGACTTGGAGGCCACCTCATCAAATATGAGTTTCAATCAAATTCGAATTGATCTTCTTTATCCACATAAATATTCAAGGATAGTACCAAAACTCTTCAAATGGTTTTAGTTACTTTTATTTGTGTTCTATTTTTGTAATACAGTGTTTAGATATTTGTAAAAGCTCTTGATATTTTTACCAAAATATTTTGTAAATAAATTGTATAAATACTTCATCAATTGAAATAATATGTATGGGATTTTGATGCCAAGGCTCTTCACTTTGTAACAACTTCTATTATAGTATTTCTAATGAAAGCCTTCTGGCTCCAGTTTGACATAATTTTGTGTTTTCTAGTATGTCTTTCTAGTGTTTCATATTTTATTTCTACACATTTTCAAAGCATTTATATGAAGGTGTGTGTAAGTGTAGATTAAGCCTTAATCTCTCTTAAATCCCCTGTAAATTCATAGCCATTAAAAGATATTAGCTTATTAGATTATCTGTCCGGAATAGCTCTTCTTAAAATTGGTTTCAGTTTGGCTTTCAGTTTCCTTTGAATATATTTTGTTGGGCTGTAAAAATCTTCTACACGCATCCAGATTTCCCTAATTGTTAAAAAGTTTGTCTGATTGCTTAATTATTAGGAATCTCCTTACATTCTTCTATCATAATCCTTGAAACGCTAAGCCATTCTATCAAGATGGAAGCTGACACGTTCTGAAGGGACCCAGTGAGAAAGACCTTAAATCATGGATAGGGATTGTCATTGATCACCAACCACCCCCAGTTAAAACCAGAAATCTGGCCATTGTGCTTCAAAGGTTGTTGTTCAGTGACAAATGAACAACATTAAACAAAGTTGCGTAACACTTGAGGGAGCCCCCTCTGGTTCAAGGGCCAACTTGAACCTAAAGGCTGGTTGAGTTGGTTCCGTGGCATAGTTTTCGCAGCCAAGGACTGCCTACGAGAAATAGGTACAACAGTTTCAACTTCATTGGATTTCATATGGAGAAAGTAGAATTTTAGATTTCATTCAAAATCGAGCAGACTTATCAGTTTTTCAGGATTTCAAAATTAGGGGAATTGCAATGTTTCCATTAGTCATGTATTAGAGTATGGAACTCATATTTAATCAAGAGTACCAATCCCTCTATGTACCTTGATGTTAGTGACATTTGCTGTCGAACTCCTCTATCATGACCCTACTAAAAGTGTACCCATCACTCAAACAAAATCTTGACTTGACATGCTATGTTTTTCTATCTTATGTTAATGCTTAGAGGGTGATATTAATGACAAAGGTCATTTTCCAACAATGCTTAGAGGGCAATATTAATAACAAAGATCATTTTCCAATAAGACTAAAAAATTAGACATTTAGCAATAGATAATTTATTTACTTGTCTTTTCCTCTTTCTAGTAGTTTTTATAAATGTTGAATCTTTCATATTTATTATGATATATTTTGTAAACAATATATGACAATTTAAGTTTGAAGTTTGAAGTTGGCAATTATAACTCATTGGTAATGAATTATGAATATGATGCTTAGTGAAAGTTGAAAGTTGTTTCGTTTTATTTCATTTTATAACATTTCATTTCATGTTAGATGTTATTTATTATAATGGTTACACTTAGCTTACAACTTTGGTGATTAATGATGATAAATGTTAAATATTGAATTTTGAAAGCTTGAAACTTTAAGATTGATGAATCATGCGATTCAATATGTTGTATGTTACTATGTTACTAACTTGTGGACGTGGTTGATAAAGATAATAACTTTTAGATGATTGTTGTTATATGGTTCAATCTATGTTTTTTATGCTTTTTATATCTAATTCATCATTCTACATGCTTTTGTTGACAGATATGCATCAAAATATAAAAAGTATAAAAATATATATATTATATAAAAAATTGCTCCTGAATCGCTCCTAAACCAAGAGCTTCTGAAAATGTCACTCCCACTCCCACAACCACTCCCGCTCCCCATTTTCGCTCCCACTCCCAAATAACCTTGGTTTTAACACTTTGTTAAGCTATGCTATCAGTCACATACACCTATAATCAACGAAGGACACATAATAAGAGGGAACACTTTCGATAGATATATGATCATCTATAATCAGCTCTTCTAGCTTTGCAAACGCGTGAGGTTCTCTAAACACGTTTGGAAACTGAGGTAACTTGTTATTCTAGTGAATACTTTTTTGTCTTTTTAAGGCTAATGAATAAATTTTTGGGAAGTTGAGTGAGCGGATGATTTTACTTGTGTTGCATGAGGTACGAAATCATAAAATCATTTTAATCAACGTTTTACTTGAGTCAAATTATTTTTAAATATTTTTAAGGAGTTGAGTAAGTGTTATTATAAGTGATTGAATGATTTATAGTTATAATTTTGGTGGAATTTGATGATGGATTCTTTTGATGATGAATTTAATACTCTGAAATTTTTTAGGATGTTTAGATAGTGGAGACTTCATAACTTAAACTTGTGATCCCAACAAAATTTTTTCAGATTTTTAGCAAATTAGACCGGCTAACCGGAAAACCCTCCAAAACTTATATCACTTCAACGTATATAAAAATTAGCGAAAAGTTGTGCTCAAGGTGTGTCTATATATATGTTGGAGAATTTTATTTATGGAGAAAAATTGTGGTTGAGGCACATAAAAGTTACATAGTGGGAATTTGCATATCAAAAAAATTGGTTGTGATTGCTCAGCTACAACTTAGCTCTTTGAAAGCATGAGAACAACAATTTTCTAATATTGAAAAGACCAAAATTCATAGTACTAGATGGTCATGCTAGGATTGAGAGGCCTTGTTAGACAAAAAAGACTATAAATTAAACTACTTTATGAAGAATTGTTAACAAAAATGCATGCAAATCAAGACCTTCTAATTGAATTCTAGAGGTAAAGAACATGACGAGATCTGGGGAGGAACAAATGGGCCCCTCAGAGGATGTGGCAAGCTTGAAGTTGTTGAAGGTTAAGAGTAAGAAAGGACTGCAATAGGAACAAGTTAGATTGGAGAGGATTTCTCGAGACTGACGACGATTGCAACAAGAAGGAGAACTACATTTTCGACGTTAACTAGTTTGAGCACAACCACCTCCAATAGGTCTATTGTCCTCTTCAGAGGGAGGTGAGATGACAACTAGATTTCTCCATTAAGACCACCCACCCCACATATTGTGTCTAGAGTCTCAAATGTGAAACTCCATTAAAAGTCTATAATTATGGAAAAATGAGTTTCCATTTAGAGATTTTTGCATGAGACCTTTTTTGTTTTTGCATATGAGGGACGAGGATAAAAAAATCTTCAAAAGCAATCAAATGACAAAGATGAAGAGAATACAAAATAATAATACCTTAATATAGGGTATAGACTTTAGCAAGATTATTAGACATGACCGTTAATTAAACTTGTTTTCTAAAATTCCTTCGAAATGTGAAGCGTCGAAAGCTACCCCAACACATAACTTATCTAAGATATGGAACCATTTTATGAATGTATTTGGAAAGTTCAAATAGTTTTAACTCTCCACTATTTTACAAAATAATTTTCATACTAGGTGTGAAGTTTGGAATCGCTTTATTAGTGCGTTTTTGAAAAGTTGGAATATTTTAAGCCCCAACCAAAGCAAAATACGTTATCAAATATTTTTTGAAGGAACTTTAGTGGATGTTAATAAAATTGAGTGGGTATATGACTTTACTTGCGAGGTATGAAATCACTTTGCTGGTGTGTTTTCTAGAAGCCAAAATAATTTTAACCCTCCAACCAAGACAAGCTAGGTTAACAAGTGAGTGGATGACTTGATTTGCAGTGTATAACGTATGGAATTAATTTATTGATTGTTTTTTAATGTGAAAATAATTTTAATTTTCTAACCAAGATAGTTATTTTATAAAACAAGGATACATTGTGTTAGACATACAGGTCGATTTGGTTTTTTAAGTATATAAAAATATCCGCTATCTAAGCACTCCTAAAGGTGTTTATCTTTCTCTTGAATGAGTAGCTTTATTTGTTTACCCAAAACCCAGAACAAGTTCAAAACAATTTTGATATAAAAAAACAAAAAGTTATGAAAGTCATAATATTGTGGTGGTTTCTATTGTAGTTGGAGTGTCTATTGTATCCAGGATTACTAATGGGTTTGAAACTGGGTTTGCTCGAACAAGAACAACATGTTACGCCAAGATAGTGTGTTTTTTGTTACTACTTTGGATGTTGGAACTTGCTCAACCAGAGAGTTAGAGAGGGCCTAATGTATCAAAATGAGCTCTAGAACTAGTACCCTATGGAAGAAGGTTGTAGAAATATTTTAGTATTGATTGAACTTCCATTTATAAACTTGAGAATATCTTTAAGAAAATGTTTTATAATCATAAAAGGGAGAAAGTTGTATATGTTTAACAAAGACAAATGGATGAAATAAACACAAAACCCATAAAAAAAAATAGAAAAGATATGGTCGAATAGTTAGTTTGTTAAGAGTCGCCGAGGCTCTGTCATGCAACGTTGCAAATATGAGGACCCACTTGCATGAATTACAAGTGCCTCTTAAATAATCACCTAGACAGTTCCACAAAGAAGTCTCCAAGCAACCCACGTTCCTTTTAGACTCATCTCACCTATAACAAATTTTTTAGAGCTTGCTTGGTCTCACAAATTCATCAAAGATTGTTTCCTATGATGCTTTGTCTTACAGGCTAGTCCATGAAGAAATAAACATATTTAGGATTTTTAGATTATTTCAAAGTTTCAGATACATCAAGAAAAAGAATAAGGACAAAAAAACCATGTAAAAGTCCACGTGGTGTTTGTTGGAATTGTTTTCAATTCAATCAAGTTTGTTTGGCTATGATTTGGTTCTTTCCCAATGTTTTAATAATTACTACAAGTTTTATGTCGTTGTGTGCAGACACTCTGCTCTAGTTTACTATGGAATTAATTTATTTATTGTTTTTTAATGTGAAAATAATTTTAATTTTCTAACCAAGATAGTTATTTTATAAAACAAGGATACATTGTGTTAGACATACAGGTCGATTTGGTTTTTTAAGTATATAAAAATATCCGCCATCTAAGCACTCCTAAAGGTGTTTATCTTTCTCTTGAATGAGTAGCTTTATTTGTTTACCCAAAACCCAGAACGAGTTCAAAACAATTTTGGTATAAAAAAACAAAAAGTTATGAAAGTCATAATATTGTGGTGGTTTCTATTGTAGTTGGAGTGTCTATTGTATCCAGGATTACTAATGGGTTTGAAACTGGGTTTGCTCGAACAAGAACAACATGTTACGCCAAGATAGTGTGTTTTTTGTTACTACTTTGGATGTTGGAACTTGCTCAACCAGAGAGTTAGAGAGGGCCTAATGTATCAAAATGAGCTCTAGAACTAGTACCCTGTGGAAGAAGGTTGTAGAAATATTTTAGTATTGATTGAACTTCCATTTATAAACTTGAGAATATCTTTAAGAAAATGTTTTATAATCATAAAAGGGAGAAAGTTATATATGTTTAACAAAGAGAAATGGATGAAATAAACACAAAACCCATAAAAAAAAATAGAAAAGATATGGTTGAATAGTTAGTTTGTTAAGAGTCGTCGAGGCTCTGTCATTCAACATGCAAATATGAGGACCCACTTGCATGAATTACAAGTGCCTCTTAAATAATCACCTAGACAGTTCCACAATGAAGTCTCCAAGCAACCCACATTCCTTTTAGACTCATCTCACCTATAACAAATTTTTTAGAGCTTGCTTGGTCTCACAAATTCATCAAAGATTGTTTCCTATGGTGCTTTGTCTTACAGGCTAGTCCATGAAGAAATAAACATATTTAGGATTTTTAGATTATTTCAAAGTTTCAGATACATTAAGCAAAAGAATAAGGACAAAAAAACCATGTAAAAGTCCACGTGGTGTTTGTTGGAATTCTTCTCAATTCAATCAAGTTTGTTTGGCTATGATTTGGTTCTTTCCCAATGTTTTAATAATTACTACAAGTTTTATGTCGTTGTGTGCAGACACTCTGCTCTAGTTTACTATGGAAGGTAGTAGCATCTACTAATTCGATGTTTGAAGTGGGTGATATTGTTTTAAGTTTCTATCAATCCTCTGAGTACCCTACTGTTCTAGGAGGGGTTCTTAGAAATCTTGTGATCAATGTTGGTAAAAAATATGATTATTTGGAACTTCTGGTACGTTTTTGGATTTGAATATGAAATTTCATGGTGCCTCAAGCTCAAACTGCTATATCTATATCTACACTAGATGATATTTGTTTGAATATATATCTATGGCGAGTTTAAGATGAATGGCTATGGTGGAAAATGTAGGTAGGTAGCATGGCAGGTGTAAGCAGACGATGTCGCAGGTGTATTTTTGGGAGTTCCCACCCCATGGGCTCCACCATGGGAAATCCAGATAAAATTAACAAAACAAAATTGAAAATGTGAGAGTATTGAACTTTGGATAAAGGTAACCAAGTCGAATCCAGAATTTGGATAAAGTTTACAAAGTAAATCGAAAAATAGTGAGTCTACAATGAGACCCCCAATGTGAATGACCAATGAAAAGCTAAGAAAAAATAATTAAATAATTTGAATTATCAGTTATTGTCCAAAAGTTTGGTTAAAACATTGCATATGAAAAAAGTCATCACAATTCATGCAAGGGAAAAGTGATATCAATATCTATATACATGTTGCTCGGTAGGTATAATAAGGAAGTTGAGTGGGTGCTAATATAAGTGAGTGAATGATTTATTTATATTAGATGAGGTATATAATTTTGAATAATTTTAATTCTCCAATCAAGTTATGTTATGTTAATAATGTTTTTGGGAAATTTAGTTAGTTGTGAGTGGATAACTTTACTTGTACTATGGAATCACTTTAATAGTGTGTTTTTTGAAAGTCAAAATAATTTTAACCCTCCACTGATGGTAATATATGATATAAAAAACAAGAAGGATAGCTACATAGCACCATAGTCCTTTCCTCTTTTGGTAGTTATCAATATGCTAGTATGATTAAAGCAATTTGGGGTTGCGTTGGGATCGTGGGGCATATTTTGCATACATAGGACTTTTCCATCTCCCACTTTTCGTAAACCTTTAAATTAAAATAATTGTGCGTGGAAGAAAATTTGTGTCCCTTGCCCCACACACATTTCTTACAAACACTTTCTCCCGCACTCACTTGCACACCCTTTCTATGCATGACGACTTGGTTGGTTTTTATTGGGTGAGTGACAAGACCTTCCTACCATTACGAGACACAACCATTGATTATAAAGCAGTGGGTGGAGAGCTATGACATGGTCGTGGTTAAGAATTTATCCTGTTACACGAGCTTCCCGTGTGATGCATATTGTTAACGTAACGAGTACAAGTGTTGAATAGCAATATTGCACACCCTACCATTTTCAACCTCAAAGAACTAGATGAATGGTTTGTATAGTCCATCCTACTTCAGATTTCGCATGTGAACTGTAGCTTTTGGTTTTAATTTGTTCTTCTAACTTTATTTTTCTTTTTTTGTGATCGCATGGATGATTATCTAACCAACATATAGTAATGGGGAATCTATGGAGCATATTTTACATATGTAGGACTTTTCCATCCCCCATGTTTCCTTGAAACCAAAAATTCTTTAATACCAAATGAAGGTTTTAACCCTGTATATAAATTAGCTGCAAACGAATTCTTAAGAAACACAAAAAATATACAATGATGAGAATAGAAAATATACAAAGAGATTTTTCTCTTGGAACCCAAAACCAAGAAAACCAGATTGATTTTTCATTATATCCATTTCAATGTTATATAATACATTATATATATAATGAAGCATTCATAAACCCTTAATCCATTAAACTTAGATTAGAACATAACCATAGTTCCCTTGACTAGATCTACCAAATACTAGGAGAAAACCATGGGTGGGTCCGCATTAAAAAAATCGGGGTGCTGTGCCGAACCCTGTGCAAATGGATATCAACCCCTTGTTGCACTTGGTGAAATGTAACAATGCCTATGTAGTTGTGCAAAGAATATAACGCATACCCCACATGGTATTCATGTGGAATATAGCCTATTTATAAAGGGAAATTAAACCAGCCTAGATCCATCTTAACTCTGGCTACGAAGCGCCAAGAGGGATCTCTTGACATGCAAACTTTGTTTTAGGGTGAAAAAAGATTTGATCCCTCTCATCGCTTGGTAGATCTAGAGTTAAGATGGATCTAAGTTGGTTATTATCATTATTAATTATAATTAGGATTAATATATGACTTAAATATATATACATTTTCAAAGACATGTAACAATATTCTTAACCATATAGATTTACCCCCACTTTACCATGAAAGTCCTTAACTAACTCTTCTTACAATACCATGACGTGTTGATATGACATTTTCTTTAATTAAGATAAATTATCATCAACCTAATAATTATTGATAATTAAATTAAAATTTTAAAAGTTTATTCCAAAATGTACACCCCTATCCACTTAATAAAAAATTAGCATCATCCAATATGGTCCATACCCAAAAACCCTTATTTAAAAAAATAAAAAAATACAATTATCCATGTTTACACAAAGTTTAGTTTTACTTGTTTTAAATGTAAGTAAAGCTAAATTAATTACATTTTTATGCTGATAGGCATGTCTATTTCATGATAGGTCTTCCAAAATTTTCATTTAATATCCATGATTATTAGGTGGATGGTAGAGATTTAACCTCCATGGAATATGCCAGAATATTCATAATAGTATTCATAGATCAAGGGTTAATATTTATCTCAAGGTTAGTTATGCTCTTCTAATGAGTTTATCTCAAAATAATTAATTTAAAAATTGTCATATCAACAAGTGTCATATTGGGCATGTGGTATTGATAAGCTATGATTATGATATTGACCCATGGTATTGTAACAAAAACTATTTACAAGTTAAAAATTTCTATGGTAGAGTGGGGGCGAATATTCATAGTTAACAATATTGTTCAACTCATATTGGTTTCATCATCATAATTATTAATAATAATAATTTAAAATCAAGTTATAACTTAATTTCTCTTATTTTTTTTTTTTTTGGACAATGTGAGATGTATCATGGGACGAGTGTTAAATGGTTGTCCATGTTTATATAGTTGTCATACTATAATTTATGTCTAAAAGACTATTTCCAAAATACTTTAATTAATGAAAATATCTTTCCTATGTGGCCAACAACACATTTTTGGACCTTGATGGTAAAAAATAGGAGTCTTGTCCTATCTAAATCAATTATAAAATAGTATAAATTAGGTTGAGATCTGGTGATTCTATATTTAATGGTCAACTTGTCACAATATAAATATTATAGTGAACAAAGCACTTATTCCGCTTCATGGTAAGGTTGAACACTAAGAAGAAGTTTGTGGAGGTTCATAGAAAGAGTGGTTACAACGTCAATAAGAGGTTCTCACCAAAAGGTCGAGACGGCAGTTGATCTGGTCTTGCCTTCAGAGTGCTCATCTTCGAATGATACCGTCACTGAAGAGAAAGAGAATGACACCGTTCAAATTCTTTTCGTCAACACAGACTCCGATGAAATTGGGGGCAGTCCTCCCGTTCCTTTATCGCAAGAAGGAAGTTCATCAGATTCATATCCGGCCGTCTATTTGGTCCCACCACCAAGCAACCTAGTCGTTTCCTTCAACTGGAATCTACTAGGTAGACCCCGTTTACCAGCTAGTGTACCATTCAGAATCATGGTACAAGCTTACAGAATGGTCATGGTTGGTACCATCATCGATGAAGGGGCTTATGTGAGTATCCTTTCCTCAACTGCTTGGAAAGCACTTGGTTTTCCATCGCTTTTGCCTGAAATGAGAAATCTAACGGGCTTCGACAAGGGAACCATTCGACCTTTAGGGATCCTTCCAAATGTGCCCATTACTTTGAGAAGGAAAATTGTTCACATGAATGATATGGTAGTTCAAGGACCTTTATATTATAATCTACTCCTTGGACGCGACTATATTTATTGCATGGGAGCCATCGTCTCCTCACTCTTTAGAGTAATGTGTTTTCCGCACAAAGGAAAAATGGT
>APFE031094756.1:242689-264042 GCA_000404065.3 Pinus taeda | reverse complement strand
GAACATTTCTGGTATCCCTACCTCTACAGGAGAAGTTCCGTAGCAACGAAAGGACATTACAACTGATCCTAGTGTGATGGTAAACACTTCTATTCCTGAACTAGCTCCATCTATAGCTGATTCGGAAGGTGTTACTCCCCAAACGTCTGTTGCTGCAGAACTTATATCTTCTTCGGCACCAAAAATATTTTATGAAGCTGACGGTCTACCTCTTCCTCCTGGATTGATTTCCATAGAAGAGATTGTAGAAGATCCTCCATCTAACACTCCAACGCTATTTGGAGCTGGGATCGCCCTGTATCCTTCTTCGTCAGAATATATTCTCCCGCCATCAGAAGTTCCTGAAGAATCACTAAGGAATATTTTGGATAGGCTTAATATGTCTGAACAACTGTCGACATCAAGGAATGTGTTACCTGACACAGCAGTAGCAGAAACTCCTGCTGCTACTCTGACATTGTTCGCCGGCGTGCCATCTTTCCCAACCAGCTCTCAATCGCTGGATGGAGCCCATCCAGGGGCTATTTCGACAGTATGGAGTGTTCCCATTTGTTTGTCCAGAATTGTATCTGGAATCTTTACCTTGAGTCTCGACAAATTGATCCTTCACATTGTCAATTTGGGCAAACCAATCCCCAAAGGCAAATCATTCCTTTGAGTACTGGATTACCGTCGTATGGAGGGTCATATACCCTTTCATTGCCTTCTTCGGAAGGACAACCATGCGAGAGTTCACAACAAAATTTAGGTTATGCTGGAATTAAAACTAGCGGTTGGGTGCCAATCCTGCCTCAACAACCAAGACTTGTATGCTCAATGCAACAAAGTTTACCTATGACAAATATCACCACTACGCCGACTATTGTGGCAGTATCGCAAGTACAAGCGTTGCCAGTTGTATTCCAACCTGAAGTTTCATAGGTTATAATGCAACAACCTCTTGTACCTACGACACGACCACAGTCACCAACTAGTGGAATGACATAGGTTCAAACAGGGATCACCACCCCCCATCTTGGTCAAACAGTCAGTACTGGACAACAACCCATAACTTCTCAACCATGGCTGGTGCAATACCAACAATTGCAATTCCAACAAGCTTACCAAGGATATGAGCAACAAGTCTTTGCAAGTAATGGGCAGCCATATCAACCATATTATAATGATTATGCCCATCAACCTTAAAAAAGTTACCAACATCAAATGCATTATGCTGGTATGCAAAGACCACTTGCTCAAGCAATTCCATCTTATCCTAGGTCTGCTCAGCCAAGCCTGAATCAACAGTTTCCTTTTGTGGAAACTTTAGAGTTACCAGATCTAAATCGACTAACGAACGATCCAATTACCTATGCCCCTTGGTGGCCACCGATTCCACATAAACTTCCGTCTGATATTTCTAAATTTAATGGAAATCGGGGTGAAGACCCATCGAATCATGTGATGACCTTTCAACTATGGTGTTCATCCAACACCCTCAATGATGATTTGATCAGACTTCACCTCTTTCAGCGAATGCTAACTGGTCCGACATCAAAGTGGTATATCGAATTGCCTAGAGATTCATTTGATAACTTCAGTACCCTAGCCACAACCTTTTTCATCCATTTTTCAGTTACCCATAAGGTACGAAACAAGAATTGAGCTACCTACCAATTTCAAACAAACGACGGCCACTCACATATCTAATCATATTCATGAATGGCGCCGTCATCGTAGAATGGTAAAAACGTATGTTCTTGATCAGCTATTGGCTGAATGGTTTATTAAGTCTTTGTTACCTACTATTACAGAAGATGTGGAAAAGGGAGGAGTCGTCACTGAAGAGCAAGTTATTGCTTGTGCACAATATCTAGAATTGATTTATACTCAGTCTGGCACGCTCCACGATAAAATACCTGATGCTCCTAGACCAGAATTTTCTGTTCCTCCCCCTCCTAAATGAAACAAATACTCTCATGTTGGTGATGGCGTGATAGGGATGACTACCACGAAAACCATAAAGGCTACGTCTAAGAAAGCCCGTATGGTTTCTAGTGAAAATGAAAATGACAAAATTCTTGCCTCGGAGGTTAATTCTGTGTCGAATGACAAAGGAAAAGAACCAAAGCAACCAGGAGACAAGAAGAAAAAGAAAGGGAAAAAGAAGAAACAAGAGGATTCATCACCTAAAAAATCTTCTGCAAACCATTCTGGGCAAAGGAAACCTCCTTCAGGGTGTCAGATATGAGATGAGGATCATCGGACAAGAGATTGTCTATATAAAGCTGAGCTTAGAAAATTCTTCAAGAAGTCAAAAACCTCAGCGGTATTGACTGATCCGTTTCTGAACCCAGGAACAAATCTGGTTGCTAGCGAAAATGCTTCCCCATCCCAAGTGATAATGTTGTCAGTTTCAAAGCAACTGAATGATGCTCCCATATCGACAAGGAGTAAAGATTACGGGAATCCACAGAAGTTGAACAACAAGGATAATGATCAACCTAGTAGTTCAACAACAACTTCAACCGAGGTAGTGCCACCCATCATTCCTGAATTAACAATAAAACCACCAAAGGGAGTAGTACACAAATTGACGTTTAATCCTCGTGCCAGAGCAGCACAACACTATTATATAGTGGAGGATTTAGCCCAATCACCCTCCGCGATGTCGACACTTGAGGTACTGCAAAATTGCCCCTCCCAAAAGCAGGCTTTATTATCAACAATAGGTGGGGTTGACCCAATGGATTCCAATCTTGTGCCTTTTAATCACAAAGGATACGACCCTCAGTTACCAGCTCAACTAGCTTTCCTCATTCAAGTGAAACCCTCAACAAAACTGTTTATAGAACAATTATTGATGAGGGGGCATCCACATGTATTATGTCGATGAGTTGCTGGAAAAGTCTAGGGTCTCCATCCTTGTCGCGATTGTCAACGACATTAAAAGCATTTGATGAACAAACATACACCCCGTATGGGATATTAAGTAACTTGCAAGTCGAACTAGGGGGAAAAACAGTAGAAATTGATGTTGAAGTTATCGACGGAAACCTCGATTACAACATCCTACTGGGAAGACCCTGGATATATGCCATGGCAGCTGTTGTGTCGACCTACTTTAGGAAAACTGCATTTCCTTCCCAAGGAGGAATTACAATCATCGACCAACAAACTTTTCTCCCCAACAGTTCGGAAGTTACGGGAAACATTCCGATGATCCATGGAAGCCCTAATGCGCTTCAAAATATCGGAGTAGGCCTACTAAAATACCCCACATTAATGGGAACTTCTACCCTACTGCCTCCAACCAATTTGGTGAAAGTGGCTAATGTAGGAACCTACGATATGATATCTTCCATTCAAAAGATGTCAGAAAACGATGTTAAAATGGATCATCTGCAGGTATTGCCTCTAACCCCACTGGAAATATTGTAGCAATAAATGTTTTCAGCATGGGAGGCAAACCCGTATCAATGCTCATCAAGCATTTGGATAGATAGGTCTAAGGAATATGGCACCCCTTCAGATCCTTGGTCGCAAGTACACTCTACAGACGAAGGAATCATTCAATCGATGATGATTGACAGGGCACTGTGGGAATATTACCACCATCATTCCCATCTTATGAATTGGAAAGAAGATAATTCCAACAACCTAGACCATCCTTCAGTATTTGACTTTCTAACGAATACTGTAAATACGGTGGATCCCGAGAGAAACCTACCCAATATTGAAGAGACCACCACCATAAATATCTCAACCAAAACAGATGTTGTAGAGAATATTCATGTCGGAAAATCTTGTTCTTCTTCAGAACTGGAAATATATAGCGCTCTCTTTCGTGAGTTTAGAGATTTCTTTTCTTGGTCATATGACGAAATGCCAAGTATTGACTCGAGCATATTTGAACATGAAATTAAAATGTATCCAGATGTCAAACCGGTACAACAACGGCTACGACAGGCGCACCCCAAGAAAGTCATTGCCATCAAAGCGGAAGTTGAAAAAATCCTCCATGCTGGTTCTATTTACCCGATTCCTCTGACCGATTGGGTATCGAATATTGTTGCTGTGATGAAGAAACAAAGAATGATTAGAGTGTGCGTCGATTTCAGGGATGTAAATCAAGCTTGTCCGAAAGACAACTACCCTACACCCTTTATTGACCAGATAACTGACGAATGCGCTGGATGTGAAATCTTTTCATTGATGGATGGATTTTCTGGGTATAATCAAATAAATATCCGCCCACAGGACCAGTCAAAGACTGCATTTATTTGTCCATGGGGCACGTTCGCATATCGCAAGCTACCCTTTGGTTTAAAGAACGCAGAGGCAACTTTTCAGAGAGCAATGAACTATGCTTTCCATGACATTAAGAACATCGTTGAACCATATCTCGACGATCTTCCAGCTCATTTGCGAAAGCGGACCGATCATCCACAGCATTTGAGTGCGATATTTCTACGTTTTCGACACTACAAGATGCGACTCAACCCACAAAAATGCATGTTTTGTGTTAGTTCTGGTCGTTTACTTGGCTTCATGGTCTCAAAGGATGGGATTCGTCTCGACCCGTGTAAGGTTCAGGCAATCATTGATTTGCCTCCACCTTCAAACTTACTTCAGATTTAGAAACTCGAAGGGAAAGAAAAATTCCTTAGGAGGTTCATTCCAAATTACGCCGAACTAGCTAAAGGTTATACTCGTCTATTGAAAAAAGAAGTATCCTTCATTTGGGATTAGGTCGCGCAAGATTCCTTTGATGCTTTAAAGCAATCTTTAATAAAAGTGTCATTAATGTATGCTCCTGATTATCAAAAAGACTTTATCCTGTATCCGGCTACAGTGGATACGACCATAGCGATGGTTTTAGTTCAAGAGGATAATGGAATTGAACATCCTATATATTATTTAAGCCGAAACTTAAATGATACGAAAATTAAATACTCCTACGTTGAAAAGCTAGCCCTAGCAGCTGTTCAAGCAATACAGAGATTTTGACACTACGTCCTCTTCAAAAAACTACCATTTTATCAGATTGTAACCCCATGACTTATATATTGTCGCGACATTTACTGGGGGGTAAATATTCAAAATGGATAGCAATTTTACAAGAGTTTGATCTGGAATTCACAAAATCCAAATCAAAGAAAGCCGTGGTATTCGTGGAGTTTCTATGTGATCTCCCATCATCGTCCAATGATGAAACATCTGAAGAAGCAATCGTGGATGAAACTTTTTTTTTGATATCCTCAAGTAATCCATAGTACGGAGATATAATCATCTATCTCCAGACACAAACATATAGGTCTAATACCTCGCGCTGCGAACAACGGCGGATTCGATACCAAGCGAAAGACTACGTGATCGTCGGTGATACCCTTTTCCGTCGTGGTATCGATACAGTTCTATGGAGGTGCCTCACCCATGAGGAGGCCGAAGAAGTTCTGAATGATTTTCATTTAGGCGCGTATGGGGGGCATCGATCTGGTTATGCTATGACGCAAAACATTTTGCGAGCAGAATACTTCTGGACAACAATGTTCAAAGATTGCGTAACCGCAGTTAGAAGTTGCTATGCTTGCCAAATTTTCGATAGCAAAACCAGAAGACCACCCACACCGCTGCAACCAGTAGTTGTTGTTAGGCCATTCGCCAAATGGGGCATAGATTTCATGACATGTAACCCCATCTAGGCTGGGCGGCATGGGTATATCATAGTCAAGGTAGATTATTTTACCAAATGCACCGAGGTGATGCCTACATTAAACAATAGTAGCGAAACAGATGCCCTTTTATTTTTTAATCACGCAGTCTCTAGATTCAGCGTTCCACAACCCATAGTCACATATCATGGATCGCATTTTCACAATCACATGATGGTTGAGATGGCAGCCAAATTAGGACTGTCCCACGACAACTCTACTCTATACTATCCGCAAGCTAACAGACAAGTTGAGGCAATCAACAAAGTCCTGAAGCACATGTTGCAAAGAATGATCGGAGTCCATAAATGGAATTGGCACATGATCCTGTACTCGGCCTTGTGGGCATACCAGACATCGGTAAGAAATGCAACCAGGTTTACACCTTTTCAACTTGTGTACGGTCTGGAAGCAATCTTACCTGTTCAATGTGAAATCTCGTCCCTCAAACTCGCAGTCAACCTTCTGCCCGGAACCTCAGAGGAAGAGGCTCATTTCTTGGAACTAATCCAATTGGATGAAACCTGTCGTAATGCAGCTTCGACTAACGAAGCTCATAAGAAATGAGTCAAATCGCAGTTCGACAAAAATTTCAAACCTCGCGTCTTCTTAGAAGGTGACCTGGTCTTACTTTACGACCAGGAATCCAATAAGATGGGAGCAGGGAAAATAAAATCGTTATGGATGGGTCCTTATATTGTTAAGCGTGTATTATCAAAAGGAGCCTACGAATTGATGGACTATGATGGGATTCCGCTGGCGCAACCTCACAATAGGTTGTACTTCAAGCGTTAATATGCTTAACTCCGCGTAGTAACCCTTATGCTTTTGTTACATTTTTGTTTTTGCTAAGAGTAATTATTTTGGTTAGGTAATCCAATTTTTTCATTCATTGTAGATGTCGAACCTATTGGAATCATTTGTTGGATATGCCGATGGAGCGAGTCATAGTTCGCAGAACCTATCTTCTGCAGCATGGGCCATTTTTGATCCGAGAAACGGGTTAGTAAGTTTCAGAGGGGTATGTATTGGTCAATCGACGAACAATATTGTTGAATATAGCGCATTGATAGAACTCCTCTCTGATGCCATCACACATGGCATATGCCAACTTGTTGTCAAGATAGACTCACAACTCGTCATTCTGCAACTCACTGGTATCTATTCCCTACGGAATCCAGCTATCTATCGCATGTTCCTAAGATTCAGGATTTTGGAAAGATAGTTTGATTTCATTCAGTATCAACATATTTCCAGAATTTTAAACACATTGACAGACTCATTGGCAAATTATGTTTTAGATAGACATTTGCGACATTTATAAAAGAGAAGCATCACATCAATATATGCAGCATGATCATGTGACTTAACCAAAGTAAATCTCTGAAAATAAAAAATATATACATAACTGTTTATGGTTTATACATAATGTTCTGTAACCAAGAAAAAATCAGTCAAATGAACCAAAGCTCGAAATTCTAGGGGGCACCCTAGTCTAATGATGTTGGTGACAACAAGTCACCGCCTGTGCAATCATGCATAAAAGCCTAGTACATCGACTCGACATGCCAGTAGTATGTCGCTGCAATCACAGAGGCAGCTCGTCGGTCCTCACATTCGAGATACCAGGAGTGAGACCCTCGACCTGATCCTGTAGTGTTGAAAGAGTCTCGGCCACGTCAAGGTCACAGAGGTTGGCCCTCCCCACAGCCTCTCCTGCTGGAGCGGCCATCGGTTCTCTGCGGCGTACTGTTGGTCGAACTGGTCCAATATCTACATGAGCACATGAGTTTTGATTAGTCTTGGTCAAGAAAGCATAATAACACTATAAGAACAATAAACAGAGATATGGTCAGAGGATTTACCCATAGCACCCCACTGCTTGCCGACCGACAACACTAAATCTGGGTCACCCCGGAAATCCATGCCAGCATATGGAAACTTGGCATAAACCATCTCCCGACGATCAAACCACTCGAATAAAGTATCAGACAAGGAAATTTGAGGCTAGCCAGCATGTCGAGACATGAGGTCAACCCATCTTTGCATCCGTGGTTCATTCGGTGGAGGTAGGCCAAGTGAGATGTATTGCGGCTGCATCAGTGGGATCTTCTCCAAAGCGAAAGCGGTCAAAATAGAACCATAGCCGAAATTCTTGGATCTTCAGCTTTGACACCTTGGTCAGTTGTTCTTTCATCATAGAGAGTACTGCATCACACTAGTTGAACACCTTCGGTTTGAGGCATTCCAAAGCATACTGCATGTAAGACCTGTTAGCTATGTGAAGAGCCGAACTACCAGCCAGTCTAGCAAAAGTGAACAGAATGGTCCTCAAGGGCCGGCCAGTGACATCTTGGATATTGATATTGCCGTCCGTACTCGGTTGAGATCCCTCTCTACAGTGCCGGTGAATATACTCCCTCACGGACTCACCCCTGCGGGCGGGACTCGATAAGAAGAGAGGGGTACCATGCCTCGATAAACCGGTCAAAAAATAGATGTCCACGACAGTCAAGGGGATCGATTTTCCCCTAAAATGGAACACCTGGTTGGTAGGATCCCAGGCATTGAGGAAATATTGCAACAAGTTGATTTGTTGCCTCATGCTAGAGATGCGAAAAAACTTCAATAGGCCACAGTTCCACAATGTAGTTACCGTGCCTGTATCATGTAAAGCAACCGTGCCCTCTTCTTCATGCTCACATTCTTGCCATGTAACAACCATTTTTCTCTGATGAATCTCTGAAAAACAAACAAGAGAAGAGTCAGGATCTTGATTTGGAAAAAAATAGGCAAAAATCTATGAGAAAGTTGTGCAAAAAGTTTCCTCCTTGCGCCCATCACACCCCAGCAGTGTACTGGGAACGATGCATACTGACTAGCCAGTGAGAAGGCCAGTATGCATCGCACCTTTCGATTAAGGAAGGGCGCGATGGAGCCAAGGCAAGTTGTTCAAACCCCAGAGGCTCAGAAAAGCAAGGAAACAGGCTCAGAATTCAAAAAGAAAAGAATGCAATTGAAGAGCACAAGTTTAGCTCTTATCTGGTCAAGACGGTGCCAAGAATCATCCACAGAATCTCCCAGAATCAGCTAGTGAAAATCAGGGGGAAAAGCATCTCCATAGCTCCAGCAAACCAAGTTCAAATGAAATGGTAAAATGAGAGGTAAAAGTCACTTTTAAATTACCATTCATGTAATTCAAGTAAGATATTAGTTTTCTTAACTCATTTATCAAACATATGTTTTCATTTCTAATTGGTTTGATGAAGCAATTGAACAGGTAGTACAATATTTGAAAGAACAAAATGCTAATGGTGAATCAAGGAATCAATGACCATTATCACGAGCAGTTTTAACGCAAAATTCAAGCTCATTAAAAAATAAACATAAGCAATGAGAAAATGTTTCCCCCAGAGTTTAAGCTCATTAAAAAATGAACCAATTTTCTGGTAAATAACCATTGCGAATGCATTATCATCAGCTTTTGAACCTTCGTCGTGTTCTTACCATCACCTCCGCTCTGTTTTTTAACCAATCATTCACCTCCATTTGATTGTTTACCCTTTCAAGGAACATTTGCGAAGAGTGATTCTATTAGCCATCCTTGTGACACTGCCATGATTGGAAAATTCCAAACCTTACCTGGAATCAGCTGCTACCCGAAATCATCACTCATTCCTCAAAAACGAGTCTCCTTTAAGCTCTTTTCAACTGACTCATAAAACATGAAAATGTTGTCGAGTGATTAGCCTCTCCGGCTCGTTAAATTCATCGAAAGTGCTATCCCTCCTCTAGATTTTAATCTTTTTGGACTTGAGGGATTATTACACAAAAAGATCGAGCGCTTGTCTTGTTCGGCTCGTTAAAATTACCGAACATTCATCCCTTTCGTATTATTTTACGATTTTTCGGACTTAAGGGATTATATGACAAAAAGGAATCTTTAGAGTTTCCTTTCCGTCCTTTGCATACTCTCTAAAATTGAAAAGGATCGAGTTATATTTGTCGTTAAACTCGTTTAATCCGAATAGCGACAAACTCGTCCAAATGGACGAGAATGAGTTTCACTGTCGCTAGGCTCGTTAAAATATAGCAACAGGTTCGCCTGAAGGACGGATTATAGAACAAGCATATTTTATCCTCCTCAAGCTTGACAAAAATAAAGAGGTACTTGTCAGCAATGATTGGGGAAAAATTGGGAAGAAAACTTGAAAAAACTTTATTGGTAGCGAGTCGCTCTTGAACATGACACTTTCTCTCCGCATCTGAATCGGGTTAGGTTGTTCCGTTCAGTGGTCATATCACCATTGGTCCGTCACACCATCCATCTTTGGGGTTAATGCTACCAATCCATCGTCAGTGTCGCCGATATGTTCAAGAGAAGTTATTCAGAGAATTCACCTGTGTCTCACCCACTGTAATACATTCACGCTCCATTCTTTCATGACTGCCACCCTGAACCCTGTATCATTAGATCGTTTTCACCTCCAAAATAATTTTCTTCGTTCCATGTGGTAGATGTGGGATTCATTAAAGCCCTCCTACGACGAGTCACTTCTTGTCAACATCAGCTCATTATCCAAGAAGTTGACCTAGGAACAACCCTTTCAGTACTTTGAAGCTTGCATGCCTCAATGGCAAGTTTCTCACTTTCGGCGACAGGTTTACATTAATGGCCTTTGACCAAAAGATTTTACATGGTGTTTGACGCCAAGTCCTTTTTCACACCGCACAAATTGTACTGTAGTACCTTGAGGGTCATTGTCGTTATTGGTGATTCCTCTCGCGCCTGTTAACAACTTACATCATTGGCTGGTAATCAGGTGATGTCTTTCCATGATCGACTCAAGAACATTTTTCACATGGATCGACTTGTACTCTGAGTGAAGATTGAACGAGTTTTGAAGACCTCGGATCTAGTTTCATCCATCCGGGCTGCGATATATTCAGGAATATAAAGACATCAAATGTACATCATTTCCAAACAGATGATCATCCAAATCAAAGAATGATGAGTCTGAATCATCAGTCTGCTGCACAGACGATTTTCTGTCCTATGTGCATAAAAATGAATTTATAAAGCTAAGCATGGGAATGCCTACCTCAGCTAGATCATGAAAAACATTATGAAGATAATGTATTGTATTGTATCTTATTACAGGTCACCTCCCAGCTCGAGAAAACTTTGGATCCTCATGATAAATCATTTCACCCGACATAAAAATATTAACGACCTCATGCTTTAGGGGACAACTGTTATATACATTTTTGGGCACTGCAACCCCAATCATAAATGTCCATAAACTAAGGGCTCCTAAGTCCCTAAAAGTGTTGCTTCACCACCTAAAGGAACAAGGTCAGCTGATTACATCATCTCCTAGAAGTTCTCCACTAAAAACTGCTCATAAATGGTCAAAACTGGACCATACTGAATACCCAGTGTAGAGGGTAAGATGCATACTGAATGGCCCCTCTATAGGGTGTGATGGGCGAGAATGGAGAAATGCTAGAGATAGTTTGCGAGGTGGAGGATCATGGAATCTTCCAGAAACTTCCCCCCTGACAATTGCCTCTCTGTTTTCGACCAGGGATGAGTAAGAGATCATCAGTCTCCAAGTGGAATCAAGAACTATCAGAGAGAGGACACTAATAAAAACCCTAGAAGATGACTCACCTCCCTACAATCATCTATATATGGACCCCTCATCATAGAGATAAAGAGGCTGGAATCTTGTATGTTGTAGAGACGTTTTGTTGGTTTTCTGGTGAAACTTCATAGTGTTGGGTGATCTAAGCTTTACTTGAGGTGAAGAAGGGCTTTCTTGCTGGAGGATGATGCCGGGTCATAACAATTGGTTGTAATCCTCTTGCTATTCTTGCTATTAATAAAGCTATTCAATTTTTCCTCCATATTCTTGTATGTTTGATTATATATGCATTTGTATGGTTAATACATATTTGGTCCTGTGTTATTTATGAATACAGATCTCTGTTCTTCGATAGTAGTATGCTGCTTTGATTCCACAGGTGCTCTTTGAAGCTGGGCAGACGAAGCAGAAGTGGCAAAGATCTATTAGGAAGGAGAGGAATCAAGTAAGGAACCAAGTGCAAGACTAAGGTTGGTGTCCTTTGTTCCACTCTTGTCTATTTTCATAAAGGAAAAAGAAAGTAGTCTTTACATGTTTGTTTCTAAGATAGCTACCAGTCTTAGTGGGAATAGTAGTTCTGAGTGGACACTATTCCCGGTAACATCTTGGAAGCAGGTGTCATTCATCCCAGCATTAGTCCTTATTCATCATCGATGGTCATGGTGCTCAAGAAAGATGGGGAATGGCGTATGTGCCTAGACTTCAAGACCCTCAATAAGTTGATGGTCAACGATAAATTTCCCATCTCGGTTGTCGATGATTTGCTGGATGAACTAAATGGGGCTCAAATCTTTACTAAGCTCGACCTTCACTCAAGTTACCACCAAATTCACATGAAAGAAGTAGACATTCCAAAGACTGTTTTCTGAACTCATGAAGGCCATTATGAGTTCCTGGTCATGCCGTTTGGTCTTTGTAATGCCCCATCCACTTTTCAGAGCCTTATGAACCACCTACTCAAACCATATCTCAGAACATTTGTCCTTGTTTTCTTTGATGACATCCTCATCTACAGTCGCACCTGGGCCACACACATCTTCAACATGTAGATCTGCTCTTGCAACTGCTCCGAAAGCATAAACTATTTGTCAAGATGTCCAAGTGCTCTTTTGGCATAGAAGAAGTTGAGTATTTGGGCCACATTGTGGGGCGTGAAGGTGTCAGGGTGGACCCCAAAAAGATCCAGTCAATGTAGGATTGGCCTCAACCAAAGACCTTGAAGAGCTTGAGAGGTTTTTTGGGTCTCATAGGCTACTATCACACATTTGTCCACAATTATGGTCACATTGCTAGGCCCCTCACTCAACTCCTCAAGAAAAATTCATTCCTCTCGAATGATGAAGGACAACAGGCCTTTACATCTCTCAAACATGCCAAGTGTTCCACTCCAGTCTTAGCACTACACGACTTCACCAAATCTTTTGTGATTGGATGTGATGCTTCTGGTACAGGCATTGGGGCAGTCTTAATCTAGGAAGGTCAACCCTTGTCCTTCACAAGCCAAAAAATAAGTGGGAAGAGTCTGGGACAATCTACCTATGGGAAGGAGATGATGACCATCTACATGCAGTAGATACCTCGCGACCATACTTATTGGGGAAATGTTTCCAAATCCGCATAGACCATCAAAGCCTTAAATATTTTTTGGAGCAATGCCTATCCTCACCACAACAAAATAAATGGCTCGCCAAAATGCTGAGATATGATTATGAGATAATTTACAAGAAAGGGCACAAAAATGTTGTAACAGATGTGTTATACTACCAATTTGAAGAAGAAGGTACCCTGTTCGCAATTTCCCTTCCCATTCCAGAATGGATTGAAGAGGCTTGCAAGTAATGGATTTCACCTCCTTGGCTCTCCTAGCTCATTAATAAATTGCAGACGGATCCAAATTCCACAGTGGGCTACTCGTCGCAGGATGAGATTCTTCGCTACAAGGATAGACTCATAATATCACCAACATCCACCCTCAAAAGCTACATTTTGGTAGAGTTGTACTCATCTCCCACTGTAGGACATTTAGGCTTTTAGAAGATGTATGCTCACACTCAAAGATCATTTTTTTGGACAGGCATGAAAAAGGACATTCTTATTTTTGTAGTTGAATGCGACGTTTATCAGTGCCACAAAGGAGAAACAGTAAAATCCCCAGGCAGATTACAAACATTGCCCATAGTCAGTCATCATGGTGGTTATGGAAAGACTTTCTAAGTATGCTCATTTTTGCGCCCTAACCCACCTTTTTACACCAACTTTGGTCAGTCAATCTTTCATGGATTAGATCTTCAAATTGCATGGCATGCCCACTTCCATTGTGTCTGATCGTGACCCGATCTTCACCAGTAAATTTTGGCAGGAACTCTTCTGGCTACAAGGTACCCAACTACAACTTAGTACTTCCTATCATCCACAAACTGATCGTCAAATTGAAGCAGTCAACAAATGTCCGAAGACCTGCCTTAGGTGTTTCAGTTCAGAAAAGCAACATCTCTGGGTACAGTGGTTACCTCTAGCTAAATGTGGGTCCAACCCTAACCCCCTTACTTATGTAATAGGATTGAGTCATAGTATAGTTAAGTAAAGAGTCAATAAAGCCCATATTAATAATTGTAAGTGGTTAACCCACATTTAATGAAGGGACCACAGTTAGTTGCAAATGGGCCATGGTATTAGATAGATGGTATTAATAAGAACCGTGGAATTGCCCCATGGTATTGCGTGTATGAATCCTATATAAAGGATAGAGACTCCCCTCGATGAGCATCGTGTCTTATTTTGCAATTGAACTCAACTCTATTGGAAGTTGCCCCCTCGAAGAGGCAAGTGAACATTGCTTTCTGAATAATAAAATACTTGTTGTTATTTCTCATTGTTCTATGTTCTGGGTATATTTCTTCGCATATTTGGTATTCTGGTATCGTCTTGCAGGTTAAGAGCATAACATTGAGAAAGTGGAGGACAGTGTGAGAAAAAGGGCTTCTTGAGCTAGTTAGCTACTGTAATACCATTTTACACTTGAAAGGACTCTAATAAACATAGATTGACCTAGTGTGGTTACAAAATTTTAGGTCGACCTATTTTGGTCCCTATTTAAAGAACTGTTCTAGAAGAAAGCTCGTTTGGGGGGATTACATTTTCTCGTCAGTAATTTTGTGCTAGCCCAACAATTGTGAAGAAATAAGTAATTTTGTTACTCTGTTATCATGATAATGTGTTATTTGTTTAATGAATGGATGTAGTTTTCTATCTGATTTATTTTTACATAAGATAAAATTATGAATGGTTCTTCATCCGAAACAGAGAAAAATGAGTACAACATTTTACATATTACAAAAATTTGTCATAAATAATCATAGGCAGTTATTCCACGAATGTTGCGAATTTTTTTTATGTGAACCCAATAATATTTGGGTAGAGAAAAGGATGGGGAGTAGACTAAAGGATGGTGGGTGGACCTATCCATGCTTTGTGCATAGGTTTTCCACATCATTTTGGGCATGATGGTTTGTGGTAGATCTCGTCAAGGGGACTATCGTTATATTATAATCCATGGTTAATAGATTAGGGTATGAATGCTTCAACATGCATGTATATGTATTTAAAATTGAAATAAATATAATGAAAAATCAATCTTGTAGTCCTAGTTTTGGGATCGAGGGGAAATCTCTCTGTAGACTGTTTTCCTATTCTCACCATTGTTTATTTTCTTATTTCGAGAATTCAGTTGCACGTAATTTTTGTACAAGGTTAAAACCTACGTTTGGTATCAGAGTTACGTTTCGGGTTCAAGGGGATGTATTTGTTGTTGACAGGATTTTGTCAGGGCTATGGTAGACCGTGTTCAGTGGGACATCTATGGAATTGATTCTTACAGTGAAAGAAGATAATGAATAGTGGAAAGATAGAGATTGAGAAACTTAATGGTCATATTTTTTAGTTTTGGAAGCTCAAGATGGAGGATATTTTGGTGGATAAATATAAGTGGATCACACTAGATCCATCTACTAAACCAATGATAATTTCAACAGAAGACTAGGAAAAGTTGGATCGAAAGGGAAAGAGAACAATAACCCGAGGATGAAGGATGGATACGTGGTAACACAGCATCTCAACACCTTTAATACTATGGTAAGGCAATTTTTATCTATTGATATAAAAATTTTAGTTTGTTGTGTTCTCTAAGAGATTCATGCGATAGTCTAGTTTTTGCTATACGTAGCAATACATTTACCTTCAAGTTTGATCATATAGTTTGATACTAGTTATGGGACAAGATGACATGGAAAACTATGGAGAGTGAGTATGGATATTGGAGATTCCCTGTGTGTCTGAGGACACTCTGAGAATAGAAACAAAAATACATCCTCGAGCGGTATATCTACAAAAATCTCATTGAACAAAAATCAGTATGAATTGGGCTACACCAAAGATGATAGTTTTTATGTTCAACACTACTTCAACTCAATTAAGTTTTTGAGTGCACGATTTCTTGAAGAAGTTAAAAATATTAATAAATGCTATCAACATTGTCAAAAAATGCGTCAATGTTTTGATATCCATCATCGTCTTCATTGTGGGAGGATAAATCATATATTATAAATATTTTGAAATTAGAAGGCTAAGAAGAAAGTTAATTATGGATAGATAAATTCCCAGAGATGGAATCAAGAAGTGAATAAATTATGGGTCTTATTTCCTGGCCAAAACATAGATAAACACAAAAACTATCTAAAAAAATGAACAAAGAGAAAATATTTCAACCAATGACTCAAACAAAAAGGTACTCTCCACACCTTGAGGGGAGGGAAAAAGCATAACCCTCCTACAACTTTAAAGGGGGGAGTATATTGATGAATTAAACATGGTTTGTGGTAACCCTTAAATTGCTACATTATCCAAATCAAAGAATATTGGTTAGTCGTAATAAGGAAACAAGTACATTATTTAAAGAAAATTGGTTAGTGGTCATTAGGAAACCACTACATTATTCAAAGCACACTAGTTAATGGTAAACCATAAATGGCTAGTTTCTATGAAAGATGGTAATTGGTTAAATAGAAAAACTACCACCTAAAGAATCCAATACCCAAGCTTGGGCCCTTTCCATAATGAACTATTAAAAAATTCTCACCTTTCATGTGACAAGCACGAGCATCATATGTCAATTTTCAACTTTCAAAGTCTTATAAACATTCAATCAACAATTGAGATTCCCACATAGTAGTTATTTTCCTTAACATAAAAGCCATGAACAATTTTCTGAAACTTTTATTAACAATCTATTCTTAACAATACCACAAAAACCTTCAAAAAGGAAACAATATATGAAAGAACCTCAACTTTTTTCCTTGGGGCTCACACATATCAAAGGACAAAGAAAAATCCTAAATTAGAAGGTATACAAGCACTTCAATATTGATATATGATGTTCATTAACTCTTCACCTAATCCTTCTATAGACCACACATCCTATATTTGGAGATGAAGGAACTATGAATCATACAAATCTGACCCTATTTAAATATATAAGATCATTCGGCAGATTATAGGCCGACATACTTAAATTACTCCTCAAAATAGCCCTAACACTCACCATTTCAAAAATGTTGACATACTTACATTACACCTCAACATCTCCCCATACTTAATTATAAACTGCCTCATATTCAAAATATTGAAAAAGTACTTATAACCCAAATCAAATAAAGAAAAACTATTTATAACCCAAATCAGAATTATAAAGCTAAATATTATATAGAAGTTTTAGAAAATATACTTACATTACTCCTCAACATAGTGCCCATTCTGAGCATTTAAAAAGTGTTGACATCCTTACATTACACCTCAACATCTTCCAATACTAAATTATAAAGTGCGTTATAGTGAAAATATTCCAATACCACTTATAACCCAAATTAAATAAAGAAAGTCTATTTATAGTACAAATTTAATTCAAACCGAAGTAAAAGTTCAAAATTATAACACTATATAATATAGAGGTTTTAGAGAGTATTATAAGGAGGCACACTTTTTTTTTCCAATCTAATACCATAAAGCCTCACCAACAATAAAATTTATAGCCAATCATCATCACCTAGAAAAATCATTTACAAAACCCAAAATATTCCTAGAATCCATCTCTTTTATAAATGTAAATAAGCTCAACAACGATCTATCAATTTGCTGCATAAAATCCGAGATAAGCTAAACAATGATCTATCAAACTGCTGCATAAAATCCAAGATGTTCAAAAACAACCCTCCAATTAATGTTGGCATCCATGTATCTGCCTCATGGACAACTAGGTTGTAGTTTCAAGATCCCAGTGCTCATTGTATATTGCAACATATACTTACTACCCCTCAGCATTAGCCAAATGTCATCTGAACCATCAACTACTGCAAGAAAATTAGTACCCTGGGAAGATTCAATCATGGTTTGCATAAATTCAAGTGTGATGACCTTCACCAAATTCCATTGTTGTGTGAGCCCATCAAAATTCCATATGCCCAGATCAGAAAGGGGGACTATAGGAAGCCTCCCATATACACCTCCAACACTATTTTTTCCGTTCAATCTTCCAATTAATTCACGCTGACCTGGATTACATGGAACCATGGTGCGAAATGTAACATTAAGATGACATTCCCTATAAAAACTTTGGATCTCAATTCCCATTGGTAACCTCCTATATCGACCTGGGCGCACTATGGTGTAGCCCAATGCTTTATTTACTATATTCACTTCAGAGGAGTAATAAAAGAAATCAGTGGTTGAATAGAAACAAACAATAACATTATCTACACGATGATAACTCTGTAGAGGGCCCAGAAACAATGCTGAGGATAATTGACCGCGGTATCAGTTTCCCATGAGGTAGATTTTTCCAACCTTCCATTTGTTTATTGTGGAGTCATATCTAGCAAGATGCATAAAACCAAACCCATTATCTTCACAAATACCAAACAAGAAAACTTTGTAACCTCCTGTTGCTTCTTCATCAACGATCATCTTTGTTGTTCCATAAACAATGAGAGATTTCAGAAATTGAATACGTTTGCGAGTGTGTGGAAAAATGCTAGGCAAACTTTTGCACTGACTTGTGAGTGGATTTTCGACGAATAACGTTAAGTCAGATCTGACCACCAATGGTTAGTGGGCCTGAGAAATGTCTTAGTCGGTGCTTTTTTGCTTAGTGGGCTTGAGAAATGTTTTGGTCGGTGCTTCCTCGAGAAGATGACGTAGGATTTCAGGGAAGTGGGTCATAGATTTTTTATGGACCTGCTTGTTTAGGGCGATGGTCTTAACTTACAAAAGATAACCTTTCATGAAACTCGTTTTTCTTTGATGGATGTGGTAAATTTTCATGGTATTTCATTAGTGTTTACAAATTTAAATGACGTGGACTATTTAAAATGTTTGTTTATATATATATATATATATATATAATATATATATATATATATATATATATATATATAAATTTATGTTTTTAAGAAAGTTTTAATTAAATTAAGCTAGATGATTTTCCATAATTTTTAATTAAATTAATTTTTTATTTGAAGCATGCTTTAGATTTCATTGATCGGCGATTGGCGATAAATCGCAAATCACAGTCAGGAGTATCAATGGGAAGGGATTTAGCACTTGTGATGAATATCTTTGATTGTCAAAAGGTAATATTATAATATAATGGAGCGGGGTATTATGCATGTAAACCATTTTTCAGCGTATATTTACCTTTTGAGATGCGCGCCCAATTAATTGATCATAGTTGAGATTTGGCTCATGCTTTATCCCTTTCTCATATGACACTGCTGATTGCAGATTGCGATCTACTTTATCGCATCAGGAGTTTTGATTAGGCCTTTACATATGTCCTTTTACCAACAAATATCTCCGATTACCAATTGCGATAGTGGATCAGAAGATATGATGAGCCCTTGCTTCATGTACCTTTGACATTTGACTTCGCCGGTTGTCGATTGTGATTTCCTTTTCAGATTGGAGGATTAGGTGAGGTCTTGCTTTTATGTGTGTTTTCTTTGTTATTGCGATATGAAATCTCCAATCGCTTTATCACAAATATAAAATTGTTTTATAATTTTTTAACGGAACACTTTGTTTTTAATCAAAAGGCTTTATAAAATGATTTATTTACATCGGGCCTTTTAATAAGGGATTTTCTTGTAATGAGGTTAATACCATTTTATTTATTAACTCACCCATCTAACTAAGTTTATCTGAAAAGGGACCCATTTCATATTAATATTTTGTGTAAAAAATTTATGAAATGGGGGGTTGTTGTATAACACAATAATTGATGATTCACTGGGCGAAACTATTATCTCTGAGAAAGTAATAAACTACTTTATGTTATGAAACCAGCTCACAAAAAGATAGAAAAGATAGATCAACACCTTAGAATTTAGCTTCTTCAAGGGGGAAACCTCCTTTACGTTACATAAATGAACAATTCTTGGATGATTCAAATGACAAAACCTCCTTTCTATATATAAGAGTCTAAGGAGTCACAATACAATGTAGTCGACCGAACAATAATAATATAAAGCCACAAAAATAACAATAGAGGGATTCTATGGGGCACAATAATAACAATATGGGGACAATAGGGGCACAACAATATTAATAAGGGATACAACTAGAATAGTAATTGGGTAATCACTAGTATTATAGGGACCTAACATGCCCCTCTCCTTTAAAAAAGTGTTGTCGTCAATGCTTGAGTAGTTTTGGATGCTTCTGTATAAAATTCTCATCCTCCCATGTGGAATCTTCAACAGATAAGTTCTTCCACTTGATGAGATACTCTGAAATTGATCGATTTCGTAGCTGTCCGAGTTTCTTGTTTCTATGACTGCTTCTGGTTCCAATATAATTTTTCCTTCCTCATCCCCAAGTTCTGGCAATATTGTTGAACTGGGAGCTTGTCACCTATAACCTTCTTTAAACATGAAACATGGAAAACTGGGTGCAATCGAGAAGCTGCAGGAAGCTCCAATTTGTATGCCATAGTACCAATCTTTTGCAACACCTTGTACGGACCGTAATACTTTGGTGATAATTTATTTTCCTTCTTAACTTGCTTGAGGGACATTTGCTTATATGGTTGTAGCCGTAGGAATACCTAATCACCTACATCAAAACTTCTTTCACTGCGATGTTGATCTGCCTGTTGTTTCATTCTATTTTGTGCCAACACGAGGTTATCCTTTAAGAGTTTGAGGACTTGTTGTTGATGTTCGATGTGATGTTCCACTGCCTGAACCTTAGAATTTTCACTTAAATATGATGTGATGGATGGTGGTTGATACCCATAAAGTGCCATAAATGGGGTCATTTTTGTTGCTGTATGGAAGGAAGTGTTATACCACCATTCAGCCAGAGGCATCCATTTGACCCATTGTGTCTGTTTATCAGATACAAAGCAACGAAGATATCCTTCCAAACATTTGTTTACTATCTCAGTTTGCCCATCAGATTGAGGATGATAAGATGAACTATGAGCTCACTGAGTACCAAGACAAGAAAATAATTCTGTCCAAAAATTTCCAGTGAAAATGGGATCTCTGTCACTTACAATAATCTTTGGGTTTCCATGTAGCTTTTGAATTGTTTCCATAAATGCAGTAGAAACTGTACTAGCTTTAAATGGATGTGATAATGCACAAAAGAGTGCATACTTGGTAAGTCTGTCAACTACCACCATGATGACACTCTTTCCCTCAGACTTGGGTAAACCTGTGATAAAATCCATTGAAACCTCCTCCCAACGTTGGCTTGGAATGGATAAAGGTTGTAATAGACCCGGTGTCTTAATTGTTTCAACTTTATTTTGTTGGCAACCAAACATTCCGCCACAAACTTTTGAATATCTGATTTAAGGCCATCCCAAAAAAATTCCTTCTTAACCCTATGCTAAGTTTTTAAAAATCCTGAGTGCCCTCCTAAGGGAGAAGTGTGCAATTCCATAAGAATCTTTTGTTTT